>JBCJKH010058987.1:0-50804 GCA_039877255.1 Loriculus beryllinus
CCGCCCCGCTCCCCTCGGAGCCCCCCGGCCCCGGGGGGGCCCGCACCCTTCGGCGGGGCCCGGCGGGGTCCATCGGGGTGGCCGCGGTTCGGCCCGGCTTTGCGGAGCCGTGCTCCCCGGCGGGCCGTTGGCCGGGGCCTGCGGCTGGGAGCGCCGGTACAGAGCTGGGCGATGGGAGCAGCGAGTGCGGATCGGTTTGGTTTGGGATTTGAATTATGGAGGTAAAATCCTTCTGTCAAAGCCAGGAGACAGTTGGTCTTAGGTTGACATCCTATCTGTGATCTGATTGGCTCCCCATCTCCTGCTCTTGGCCATTTATAATTGCCTCTGATGTAATGGTACAACCATCCTGATGAGCTCATAAACTTTTACACTCGGCTTTTCCGCCAGCCCCGGACCCACGGCAGCCCCGCAGCTCCGCTCGCCGCCTCCCGCGGCCCCCTCACCGGAACCGGCCGTGACCTTGAGGCGGTTGGGTGCAGCCCCGCACCGGGGAGCGGAGCCCCGGCCCGCCTGCCCCTACTGCATTGTGCCTCGGAACAAAAGAGGAGGCGATGGCGTTTTGTTTGTACCTTGGGTTTATTTTGCTTGCGATGTTTTAATGCGGCCTGGAATAGAGTCTGTGTTGTTGGAACGGTGGCAGGGCCGCTCTGCACAATGGGCTGGCTGTTTATTTTGGTTTATGTGACTTTCCCTTTGGTATAAATGATTTCTTTGATGGATCTGAGGGTGCGTTTGTTTCTGGCTAATTTCAAAAGTGAGGCTGTTTGGATTCTTTATTAGATGGGAGAATGGGGGGTTCTTGGGTGTGTTACAGCCTTAAGAGGGGAAAAAAACCCAAACAACGGAGCAGTCAAAACCAAACTTGTGACTGAAGCATCAAAAATGGTGAATTATCAATTTCACATTCAATAGAGTTTTAATAGAGGACAGGCCTGAGCCTCTACCTGCGTGTCTCGGGGCACATTTTGACTTGCTTTGAGTAAGTGCTGCTGGGTTTCTTTCCTCTCAGAAATAAAGGGACTTGTTACAGACTTTGAAGTGCTCATTGTGGTCAGGCTCAACAGGGTCACAACTCTGCTCTTTGGAGGTGTAGGCAGATTGAGCCTGAGAGTTAGGCTTGTCCTTGTATGTCTAGAATTACCTCTCTGCTGGAAACATAGATGGCCAGAAAAGGTTCAGAGGAGGAAGCAGCACAGCGTATGCATCAGACATTTTAGATACAGAGAAAAGAGGTGCTGGTATCTGTTAGCTGGAGACCTTGGTTTAAGCTGGGTTACTTTCTGTGCGCACATACGTATCTCCGAGGCCTGTCGTGGCCTCGTGCGGGACTGAGACTTCCCTTTTCAGTCTGTGTACTTTGCTCTAACTTCAGGCCCTGGGTTGGAGACATTCGAGACCATGTAAGCTGACAGGCAGCCTCCAGAGTTTCCCTTCTTGCTCACTGCTTCTCTTGTGTTGATCTGAAAACTGCTTCGTTTTTGTTCCTTGATTACCAAAGGCAGTGTCCCCTTCAGTGTCCTGAATTACTTGTCTCTTTTGTCAGGTTGAAATAGTGCTAAGAGAGGATCTTATGTCTGCCCTGGTCGTTGAACTGTCCAGTGTTAATGGAGAGTGAGTGTTCAGTTGTCCTCAGTGAAGGTTTCAGCTCCTCAGGAATCTGTTTGTGCAGACCTGTGTTCCATGTGGACACCTGTCACCGGTGGTTTCAGTTGAAGGCACTTCTTCTACCCTGAAAAATGCACATTTAGATCAAATGTGGTGTCAGCTTGAACTTCTCAGGCAGGTACTTCAGCCTGTATCTGATGGAAGTTGACTTGTGTCACTATTCTGATGCGTAGTTGTGAGAGGCGCTTATTTTGTCTCGGCAAATGAACTGAACGTGGTGCCACGAGCTGCCCAGGCACAGCCTGTCAGGAAGATCGGAGTAACCCCTCGTGTAAACTGGGGTTATCAATGGAGAGCTGTTCTCAGGATGAGCTGAACTTTAAATAGTACAAATAGTGTGTATAAAAAGCAAACCAGCAACTCCTCCATCGTGAAAACCAAACCACCCTCCCAAATCCACTTTGTGCCAAGGATTATTGGACTCAAACTGACAATTACCTTTATTTTTCCGCTGGAAAAAGAACAGACTTATCTAGCATGATAAAAAAAGCTTCCACATATCATCGGTGCTGCCCACAAGGAATGGTTGATTAATAAATACTCCAGTCCTAAATTACAGTCTCTTTTTCGCTGTGTGCTCTGTGAAATTCCCTGCAGCGGGATTAAGTAGAGCTTTGTGTCTTCTTTTTGTCTTGGACAGTGATAAGCAGAGTGGGTACTTTCCACCTAAGTTCTGGGAAACTCTGGGAGGATGAGAGGAGAACGTAATTCATCTGAGCAAGCACTAGAAAGAAAAGCATTCTTTGGTGCAGGCTTGGAGAAGATGATGTGGGAAGAGTGTGGGGTTCCTCTGCTTGGGAATCCTTGGGATAGTAAGTCAGGGTTTGGGGATGGGAAGCAGGATGATGCAGAAAAGGGAAGTGCTTCTAATTCTTGGTTCTTTTTACGATTTATAAATGGTGCCACAAGGAGGGTTTTACCGTGTTGCTCATCAAGAAAGGCCAAGTAATTCCTGGTGTGAAAGTTGTTTGGGTGGAATGTTTCCTGTAATAAAAGGAGAGCAGTTTGTAACCCTCATGGACCCCTCTGCTCACCAGCAGGGTCCAGGAAGCTGGTGCTGAGCCCCGGCGAAGGCTGATGTGCTCCTCGTTGGAATGGGCTGCAGGAGAGGCCTTGGCATTGTTTCTAATGACGTTCATAGCTGGGAAATGTGGAGTAGGCTCGAGAGATCAGAATGGCTCTTTTAGAGTGTGTGGGATGAGGAGGAATCTGTGGTTTTCTGTGGGAATGACTTGGGAGAAACCAGGCCAGGGATCTTAGTTTTCAGTTTTTCCAGCTCTACCATGCATTTGTTTCAACCCCCCTTTCCCTTAGTGTATTAGTTGTTAATAATAACAGCTGGCTTTCCCAGAGTCTTGGGACTTAAAGGAAACTATTGAAGAGGAAGGACTTCCCTGCCTTTACTAGCTGGGCATTTCTCCTGGTGACGAACAGCGTCTCCTGTAACGGGAGCTTGTCTTTGGATCACATGAATCATTGACATCCTGGATAACGTCCCCATAGGTGCGCTGATGCCTCTAGGTCCCTATTATAAAGTTCAGTGAAGGCAGTTTAAAAATCGTATGTTAATAAAGACAAACTGCTTTTGGGCCTGTTGCCATGTAATAGCTATTTTTTGTTGATTTTGAGCTCAACTTTAGCAGCAAGTGAGGCATGAAAAATGTTGTTGCAAATATGTTTTTGAAACTAAATTGGCACCAAATGGCTCTGTGCTGCCAATGAGCTGCGATAGCTTGGAATCGGAAAGTGAGACCTGGCTCCTGTTGGCTTGTGTCACAGGCTTTTTCCTTGCTTAGCATTGTCATGTTAGGAGCACTGGGATTGCTCACAAGGTGTAATATGTGCTGGGTCTTTCCAACAAAGAGGGCATCCTCTTTTTCAGGGGTAGGGTTTGAGTCTGAATGAGTGAATTTAGGCCTTGTCTGGTTTGTAGGAAGGTGGTGCTGGGTTAATTCTGTTGTTAAGATCTGGTTAATTCTGATGGTGACACTGGAGGTTTTGCATACCTGTTCTGTGCGAGTCTGAAGTCAGTGAGGGGTTGTCTGATTCTCTTCACATCTCTTGTTTTCTGGCATACTATCTTCTTGGTACTCAGTTTGAGGTGACCAGTGTTTCCAGGTAGGATATTTGTAGGATACAGAACAGTATGGAATGCTCCATCAATACTTATTGTCTGGGCTTGGAGGGGAGTTCTACCTGTGGTGTGTCTTGTAATCATGTTGTAGGTTGCTGGGCAGAAATGTGATTTCTGGGAGGTTTTTAAGTTTTATTTTGGGCCTGGGTTTTTTTATTTAGAATGCTTACTGGGTTCTTAAACTGTCCAGTTTAATCCCTTTTATGTGTTACAGCAAATGTGTCCTGAAGTGACTGCTCAAGAGGCAGAACCTCTTCCCTGTTCCTAAATAACACTAGAAACCAGGGTTGGGGGAAGCATGAGAGTCAAATGCTCTGCTCTGGCTGGATTTTCCTGTTCTCAGAAGCATGGTATGTTTGTTGTAGTTTGGGGTTTTTCCTCTGGTTTTATTTGAGAGGCCTGGTCAATGACTGTCATGTCACAAGTCCTACATGAGACCCCGTTAAGAGTCTTCCATGACAATCACATTAAAAAGCCCAGCAGCTTTCCTTCAGAGGGAAACTAATGGCTAAAATGAAGCTAAATAGTGCAGCCTTTCATTTTATCTGTTACCTCGAATGTGACTTTTCCACCATTTTTCTTCCTCCCCTTTTCAAAAGCACGTTGCCAACTCGGAAATGCAGTTTTCACCCTCTGAATGGGAATTGTGTGATCTCGGTAATGAAAATATGAGAGGAGAAGGATGCCCTTTGCAGTGTTCACTCCGTGTATTTGAAATTCTTTGTCTAGTCAGTTTGATTTCTTCTTTTTTGAATTGCAACTCCTGTGTGATGGATTGCTCTGGGGAAAAGCTCATCAGCATGCCATTGCCCAATTCCTGCCAAGAATGTTGGAAACTCTCAAGTAGCAGCAGTAGCAAAGCGGATACCAAAGGCAGGGAAGTGTAATTGGAAAGGAGGTGAGTGGGTTATGATAAGCTTGTCAGTATTTAGCATTGCTTTTTCTTCTGGTAGGGTCCTTACGCCATCAGCAAGATGCAGAATAATCTTTCCCCTTTTGTTCTGGTAAGGGAAGAAAAAGGAAATGTGTTTTTTCTGAGGGGAGAAAAAGTGGTTTTGAGAAGTCCTGCAAAAGTTTTCCTATCCTGTGCTGATCTCAAGGAGTCCAACATTTAAACTCTCCAGGGGTTATGCATGTGCAGTGGTAAAACTATACTGGATGTCTGTTTGCCAGAGCCATAAATCTGCTGCTAGAAGTGACTGACAGGTGGGATTGAAGGAAAAAAGCAGTTTTCTTTGGCACGCTGGACCGAAGCTGCCGTGCGCTGTGTCTGGGTCCCTCCCTGTTCTGGATGCCGTGAGAGGAGTTGATGCCTTTCTGTCCCTCAGTTTAGGGGCTGGAAAAGCAGTGGAGTTGGTCACCTGAAGAGAGAGCGTGTGCTTTCTGTGGGCTCGGGGAAGGCCACGCTGTGTTTATCAAGTGATTCCAGTAAAATTCCAACCATAAATCTCATGTCATCTCTGCTGTGTGGAGTGTGCGCTTCTCGTTCTTCAGGCTCCGTAGAAAGGAAGCTTGAGGCACACTCTTGTTTCACCCTGGTCCAGAGGAGGAGTGCAAGGTTTTCTCTTCTTGCAGTGGTTGTTGTATGAAGATGCTGATGTGAGAACTTGCCAGGGTGAGGCACCAGGGCTGGGTCAGGGCAGAGAGTGGGATATCCATCTTCTGAGCTCAGCCTGTGCTGTAAATGTGAGTCTATCTCTCTTTCTTACTATATGAGTTTAATTCAGTGTACTAAGACCCTTTTTAATGGACTTCTGTGCTTAAGGCAGTAACACCTAAGCCTTCTGTCGGAGGTGCTTAGCATGAAAGAAGTAGGGCTGGAACAGGAGGAGCTGCTTCTCTCAGGACTGAGCTCATGTACATATTTTACCCATTCCTGTAGTGTCTTAATCGGATTAGAATATGTATTAGAATATGTATGTAGAATATGGATGAGGGAGGGGTTTCCATTTCTTACTCTTGGTGCACCTACGCTCCCAGTGTTACAACTCAGCAGTTCAGTCTGCAAGTTGAGCATTTTGGAGTTCTGTTGGACTACATCAGGAAAAGCATTTCCAGGATTGCCAGTGGTGTTCTTTGTGGAGTGTTTCCGAGGTTCAGTGACAGCTCAGTGAGTATTTACACAACGTGGGCATGAACTTCATGCAGCGAGAGGTAAAGGAGGCCACATAATGATAGATCAACGGAATAAAAGCTATTTCAGACTCACAGAACATGTTTTTTATATGTTCAGAGTACAATAACTGCAGCTAGGCATTTCTAATAGTGCTCTTTTTATGTTTTGGGGGGAGCAAAAAGGGACAAGTGGGCAGGACCGAATAAGGGGAGTGGGTTGTTCTGTAAAGACACTCCTTTATGGAAGGATGAGAGCGTGTATATGTTGATTCCAGTGAAATTCCTGTGAAAAATCAGTTTGTGTAAATACCTGCAATGGAGCAGTAGCTTTTGCAGTTATTGGCCTTTCATGTGATAATCAGCATGTCCTTATTTCCTGAAGTTAGCAACAGTCATTGAAACTCAAGGACAAATTCAATTTCTACGAACTTTTTCTTCCCTCTTTATTTCCATATTAAACTTGCGCAGTAACATCTTGCTCATGGATAATTTACATTATGCCCAAACCGTCCTAAGAAGTTGCAGGTTGTACCTGGGGAGCAGTTCTTAGAGAAGCTGTGGTGGTCCCTCTGTGTGCAGCACGCCCGTTTCGCGAATGGAGAGGCCTTTGATGGTTTTGGTGGGATGTGATGGTGGCATCTTGGATGTGGCTGGGAGGAGTGGTTTGGTGGTAATCGGTGTCAGACCCTGACCTGGGGTAGGCTTTCCATCCAGATAAAGTCTGTGACTCTTCTCAGAGAGATGTTCCGAGGCCTCTGGAATGTCCCTGTGGGCAGAATGACTGTGTTAAATAAGGACTTTCCCCTCTTACACTCATTTGTGAGATCTCATTCAGGTTTGACTAAGAGAAACCCTGAAAATTACCATTTCCCTTCTGATGTCAGCACCGCTCTGGCACCCTGCCTGTGTGTAACTGAACAGGAATGTTTGAGAGCTGGCTGCGGCCACTGCTACAGCTGTAACTTTGCTTCCAGATACTGTGTTGGGAGACCTGCTGTGCCCTGTGGAATAAACTCAGACCAGCGCATAGGCACAGCCAGCCCCAGTTGGCATCAGTGGGTATGTACTTCCTTGCCACCAGTGTGCGGAGTGGCAGTGTATGGTCTGAGAAGCACGAGGCACAGATTAGAGGGAAGCCTGCTCTGAAGATGGCTATTCTGGTTTAGGTTTATGGCACTGAATTTGTTCTTTTGGGTGAGGAGAATGTGCAGTGTGATCTCTCCTGCTTACGGAATCCTGCTGTTGGTTTGTTGCCTGCACTGAATTTGGAGGTGACCATATTTTCCTTGTTGAACAAAAGTCTGGATCTGAATTCAGAAGGTCATTTAACCTGCTGCCCTGCTTCAGCCAGACCTGACAACAGAGCAGACGAACACCATGGAGCTGCCTCAGTGTGTTTCACTGCTTTGCTATCCTTAGCATTTAACATCAGGAAAAATATTCCAGCTCCAGTCACTTTAATTGAGTATCTCTTGTTGCCCTAGTGTCTCTAGGTCTGGAGAACAGAGGCAAAAGTGAATGGTAACCTGCTTTTGAACGTGTGGCTTTCTGCCTGTTCCCGATTTCTTTGAGATAAACTTGATGGCAAAATGTCTCCCTTTACTTCCAGATGACTGTGCTTGCCGGGGATTGTGTTGAAGGCATTGGGTTGTCCTGCTTTGCCACCTGAGCTTCTTCCAGGAGCCTGGAGCTGACCAGGCTCCCTCTGTATGGAATCCTCCGTGTAGGCTTGTTTGGCGCGCTTCATAACAGTCTGATGATGGATTTAAAGTCCAAATGACTGTAGGACTATGCACCCTGTACAAGTTTAGGAGGAGAATCTGGTATTCATTAACTGTATGTAAATAATTAAGCCAGTGCCAGACTAGAGGTGGTCTTTACTTCAGACATACTTTGTGAAATGGTCTGAAGAACTGTTCTTACCTCTGTGTGGAAGGTGCAAGGAGACAGTGGAAGTGCTGGAGTTAGTTCAAAGCTGATACGGTGTTTTTAATGAACCATCTCTGACTTCAGAGCTGGCACAGCCAGTCAAGGAAAAGGCTTCTCATCTAAGGCCAGTTTACTGAGTGAGGTCATGTGTTCCCTGAGACTGCCTTTCTGTTGTGCTGTGGCTGCACGTGTTGTGTCCGTGGTGTCGGCAGTCCTGGCATCCTGCCCTTTGCTGGGGCCGCTCTGTGCACGTGGGGGTTAACTTCCTATTAAAACAGACCAGGCTAACTCCTTTGCTTACTGTTGGGTGGAGGGGATTGTGGCAATTGTAGTGTTTTGGATCCTCTGGAAAATCAAAGTAGCTCATAGTTTATTGTGAGACACCAGCGGGGCTGGTATGAGCACTTATCCACGTCTCAGAAGCCTTTCCTTGCCTCAGTTGGGTGTATGGGGGCTCTTCAGAGCAGGTGCTGAGTGCCCTGTCTCTGCATTGAGGTTAACACTATAGATGCTAGATCATACATTGTCTCTGGATGTGGAGTTAGACCTGGAACAGTTTTCTTTGGTTTTACGAAAGATATCTCAGTGGAAGTGTCATTTCTGTCTGCCTGGGGCTGAGCACGGCTTGCTTGGAGCAGGGCATGTCAGTGGAGAAGGGCCTCTCGGGAGAGGAGTGTGCTAATCCTGGGTGAGGGGTCATAATAGAAGTGGTATCAAAAAGCACTTTTACTCAGCTCATGCACTGGAGAAGCAAAACACTTGGCTGTTTGCTCCCTCCTCTTGGAGGTATAGAAGGGACTGAGAGACCTTTCCCGAATTATCCTGCCTGCCTGTACTTCAAAGACCTTTCTAAAGCACCTTCTCTGGCCTTCTGTTCAGTTCACAAGGCATGGCAGCATTGCAAAAGCTTGTTTCCCCATTAATTGTGATTGATTACCTTGCAGTCTAGGACAAGATTCCCTTTGAAAAGCTGTATGCTGATTTGGTGTCAGAAATTAAAATCAGATGAAGTGGTTAGTGTTGGATGAAGTATCCCAGAGCAGTTGAGTGTTCCTCAGCTTTCAACTGTGTTCTGGCCCTTAACCTTTGCCTCCCTTCTTCTCCGGAGCAAGGTGCTAAATCTGTTGTCCACATGCTCAGAGAATAACTCATTAGGCGTATTATATCAGGAGATAATTTGCTGCTGAGCTTCACAGCGTAGATTTACTGGTTTTAATGATGAATGCAGAGCGTGTTGAAAGTGTACTGTGTCAAGGCAACAGTTCTGCTCGTCCTGAGTGGTGAACATGTGTTAAGGTGAGCTTTAAATCTGATCACTCTGTAAATGACAATGAACTGTTCAGCGTTGTCACTGCTGTCAAGGTACAGTCATGTCTCATCTTCCTTTTCTCATATGAGTTGTCTTACAGTTTCTTGTTATACCTGTTCCTGAAACCAGTGAAGACTTTGCAGCGTTGGCTGTTCCTCCTCCCCCCATGGCATTGGCACAGTTAGGAGTTCTTGTATCTTCTCACCAGCTGCCAGCACACACTCCTTTTAACTTGCTAAGCAACTCCCCACATTGTTCATTTTGCTTTGAAAGAGAGCTGGGCTTTTCTGGATGGAGATGAAATAAAAGCCCAAGGACAGAAACGAGCATGGGGCAGTGGACCCAGGTTTCCAAACTCACTATGACCAAGGGCTGGTGGGCTTTATGTTTTCATTATTGCTATTTTTAAACAGCAATGACCTTGCATTGCTGTGGGGCTGGGATTCATGTTGGGCTTGCCAAGTGTAACAAACCTGACTCACGACAGCCTTGGCTTGATGAAGGCTCTAGTAGTGTCTTCAGTGCTGTCTGGGAGCTGGCTTGGCTGCAGCTCCCAGTTTCTTGCCTACATATTCTTCTCATCTCCCACAGCCTTCTCTTACCAACACAGGCACGACAGCAGCTTTGCTTTCTGGATGCAAATAGATCATTTGGGTATAAATACTGGAGATTGGTTGTTGCCTGCTCTAAAGTTACCGAGTGTGTCCTTGGTAAATGCAGATGGTAACTTGTCATTACTGCAATTTTAAGTACTTTTGGTTCCATGGAACCGAAGTGGATTCTTGAAGGCTGAATTTTAAGGCTAAAATAAGAGAAGGCTCAATAAAATCCACAAAAATAGCACCCAGATTTATCAGCTGCTGTAATGAGACGGGAAATAATTTTCTATTAAGCAAAACAAAGCTTTGTTACCTTGTTTTGTGCTGGATATAAAACACTGCAGCGGGGTCAGGAGGGATGGATGGGATTTAAAGTGTACTAAGTTGCTTCCTAATGAGGTGACACTGGGGCTAATGCCTGTGCGATGCAGACTGCTGTGAAGGTCAGCTCCTGCCCTGTACCTGAGGTATGGTTGAAGTACTGAGCAGAGTAGTGAGTAGGAGCAGCTCCTGACTGGGATGAGGATGTGCCTTTGGGCAGCTACAGTTGGCTGGTCCCCATCACCCCATTGCAAAGCAGTGGTGATGTCCTCCACTGATGAGCCTGATTCAAAGTCTGGAGGTGAAGTGATAGAGCACGAAGTTTTGTACTTACTCAAACCAAGACTGCCTGCCTCTTCCACAGGTTCATTCCAAAACTCAGATTTCTTGGATTATTTTGGTGTTTCTTTACATGCTTTTAAATAACCTGAGTTATTCTGCAGAAGCTGTGTAATGCTGAAATGTGGCTTGGAGAGACTACAGGCCCCGACATGCAGCTCTTACTAAAGCAGGCAGCTGCTGTGGACAAGATGGAGCTCTGCACACTGAGATGAGGTACTCTCAGGTACCTTAAGCTGTACCTCCCTTATGATGAACATGGCTGTGTCCTACTCCATCTTGGTGCTGTGTGTGGTAGGAAAGGTAGGCCCATGGAGAAGCATCTGGAGATGCTTCTTGGATCTCTCCATACCCAGCCTGGCGTGGTGAGAGGTCATGAGGGTTTGCCTGTCCACTTGAGTCTGTTCAGCCGCTGTTTATTCTGGTGTAAAATGAGGCAGATTTGCAAAGTGATGAGATATTAGAATAGAGATGGAGCTTTCAGCCACACACAGGTGGGCAAGAACCTGCAGTGCTACATTTTATGGATGAAGAGCTAAGAAGAAATTGTTTTTAGGAGGCTATGCTAGAGGTGCCTGCTCAGCCCTTGAGTGTGCAGCAGGACCCAGCAGATTTCTGTGCAGAAAGGGCTTTTCATGAATTGCTAAAACTAGCTTTGTTCCTGGAAGGTGAACTCCAGTGAGCCTCTTCCATTGGGTCTTCTTCTAGGTTTGGAACACATCCGCTGTGCTCAGCAGCAGTAGCCATCTGCCCCTGGGATCAGCATTGCTTGTTTGAAAGGAAAAGGGGGTTACAGGGTCTGGATGGGTTCATGGAACTTCTGGAACCTTTTCAGGTTCTCGGTGGTGCTTAGCACAGATACTTTGCATCCTGTGGGGATCTGAAGCAGCTGTTCTGGCTGATGGAAATTAGATCACTTAAGTAGTGGTGACACTTGGTATAATTTTTCTCTTCCATCCTAGCCCTTCCTCCTCTTGCTTGTTTTTAAGGCTTGCTCTTGGCCCAGGCCCATTTCTGTGGTACATGAGCTTGCTTGCTCCTTCTAGTGTGTAAGCAGGCCTGGAACGAAAATGCTGTAATGAGACACTTAACCATCTTTTTGTCGACTTGCCTCCAGTTCATTAGAGCCTGACGTAGGAGTTTGGCTAAACTTGAAGCCTGATTTAATATTCAGGAAGGAAGTTTCCTTCAGTCTTAAAAGGAACAGCACCTCGCTACAACTGTCACATGTTCCTTGGGATCATCTCCCATGGAGCTCAGACACAGTTTTCTTTTCCTCATGTTTAGATGTTGGGAAGAGACAAGAGTGGCATTTCAGAAACACGGGGGTGAGTTGGTTGAATGATGTGTTTCTAAAGTGAGTGAAGTCTGGGAGTGATGGAGAGCTGGTTAGCTGCTTATGTGGGTGGGAGGATATGAGGATTTTATCCTTACAGGTAAGTTGAGATACTGGAGATGTTACAGCTCACCCTGTGAAACAGCAAACTGCTAACCTGACTGTGAATGTCTGAAAGCTTCACTAGTCTCGAGCCACTGTAAAAAAATCATAACCCTTAATTTTGACTGCATTGGATTCAGGCAGTGGTGTTTGTCAGTATCTCCTGCCACACTAAAACAACCATGGAAGTGGCTGTTGGCGCCTGCTTCCACATCAGTTTCCGTTTGATACAGAAGGAAACTGCCCAGTGATCTGGGCTGGGCTGGGCTGCCAGACAGGGACATAGGGACAGCACTTGTTCTCCAGCCTGCTGCAGAGAGCAGGACCCAGCCTGGGCTTGGGCTCTTCCCTTCCCTCGCAAGGTGTTACTACGTTATGGTGTTTAGAAACAATGTGGGTGTTGTTGTATCATAGGTGTCCTGCTGGCAGAAGAGGGGTGGAGGGAAATGGAAATGAATCCTCTGGTAGTTGCCTAATTTTCAGGTGTAGGGGATCCCCTGTGCTGTTTCCATGAGGGTGTGCATCAAGCCTGCAGATGGGAAAGGTCCGTGAAGCATCTCATGTGTTGCTTGGATAAGGGTGCTGTGTGAGCCTGGCTGTGGGCAAGCTTCAGGTTGGGGCTGACTTGGCGTATAAACAAAGCTGAGATTCCCCCTCTCAGGTCCTTGTCAGTGTTCACAGTGTAAATCTTGCTTCAGATCTTTGTGTATTACAGCTTTTCCCAAGCTCAGGAAAACATCCTGTTAGTGTGAGCGTGTTTCTGCCTTTGGGTGTATCCTGAAGGCTGCAGAAAACCAGCTGTGTGTTTGTCTTTAGATGTGACATTGGTCAAAATACCACATGGAGGGTCCTGAGGGACACCTAAACAATGTGGCGTGATAAGCAGTGTGCCATGTGTCAGAGGGAGCAACTGACTGAAGAAAGGAGCAGAAATCCAGAGCTTCGATAAGCTGGATTTGTTGAATTTGTTAAGGGGGGCTTAAAGTCAGGCTGGGAAGAAAGAAGAGATCAAGAAATGCAAGTGGTTTAAATGCCAGGCTGGTTTGGCATCTTCCTGCCCTCCACCTTTTCAAAGTACAGAAACCCCTCAGAGCCCTGCTTGTTCTTGGGCCTGAAAGCTGTACTGCTATTGGGTTACTTCCCGGGGAGGTTTGAGGTGGGACTCTCACTTCACTTCCTACCGGATCCCCTTCTGATTGACTTCTTTCAGGAATAAAGTGTTCTATGATGATACAACCTGTAAGCAAAACTCTGGTTCGTTTTAATCAATCTGAAGAGTATTAGTAAGAGTGGTGCTTAGGAAAGTCCTTTGAGATGTGTGGACTGGCCTCTTGCTGAGCGATGTTAATAGGGTAATTACTGAACCGTGTTTAGCCGGGGAGATAGAGCTCACAGGAGAGCTGCTTAGAGAAAACTTCATCATCTTTCCACGGGTAAAACTTTGTGTTCTGGATTTACAGAGATCTCCCCAAAGGAACTGGAGTAATAATTGTAGGATCAAGGGAAGGAACCACACTGAATCTTAAGTTAACAGCAGCTCCATATAGTTGGAAGCAGGTGATTGAAGTCATTCAGATGTCCTGTTTTCCTTTTGTGTGTGGTGTTGGTGTCATGAGTTTGTCCTGAGGGCTGAGTGCTAGCGAGAGATGAGAGGAATAGAAAGTGGCTTGGGTCAAACTGACCTCCTAGAATAAGTCAGAAATAAAACCAGGCTCTTTCTAGTTGCAGAACTGAAACTGTTGAGCAGAACTCAGTTACTTGAACACATTGGCAACCAGTAGTTTAATCTGTAGTGGCCATTGACAATGAAATGATGATGATCCATCACCTTTTGGTTATATACTCAAATCTAAAATCAATTCTAGGATGTGTGGGAGCGAGGGTAGAGTTTTATTTCTCTGTAGCTTACATCCTGCAAGTTTAATCCTGAAACCAATCCTGAGCTATATTCCATCAGTCAGGTTTTAGTACCTGGAGTGTGAGTGGGAGCAACCCAGCTCATTTCATTACCGGGGTGCTTGTTGCCAAAGCAATGGGAGCAGGCAGGGAAGGTCGCTGCTGGGTGCTGGCAGTGCTGGCTCAGGCTCACAGTGTTGTCCTGTGCATGGTGAAGGCTGAAGGAAGTTGGTGGATTTCTCAAGTTTAAATAGGGGAGCGGAGAAGAAAAAGGAAGTGTCCATGTTTGTGATGATGTGCTCGGTAAAACATGCTTGTCATTTAAACTGCCGTGAGGAGACACTTGGTACAGTTCAGTGTAGTGTTTACCATGGGCTTTTCCATGTGTTCTATTTGGGTGGCATCTTTGTCTGCTACAGGAGAATTTTCCTTTTTATCCTTAATTTCTCCTTAGCCTCTTACATCCCTCTTTAAAAGCAGAGCACCATAGGAAGAGAGGCAAGGAAGCATGACCCAGTGCACTGGCCCTCCAGAAGCTATAAAAGGCAGCGAGTTCAGGCTGGGATATTGACCTTAGCACAGCACCTTAAATAGATCAGATGAAAATGTTCCTCACTGAAGATGAACACTGTTTGCTCATGAATAAGGGTGGTTGTCAGTTTGTGCTCATGTCTCAGCTTGAGCCCTCTAGGCTGGTTATAGAGGAATTGGAGTCATGCTTGTGTGGAGTTTCAGAAACCCCAGATGGGCATCAAAGTGTCCATAGTGCAGACCAGAGGCATGAAAGCTACCAGCTGAAAGCAGAGTTTGCTGTAGCATCTTGGTTGCCTCTTGGATGTCGTGGTGATGTTGGTGTTCCAACCCCTTGCTGTTAGTTCCATCCTCTCTTGATGGCATTGTCATGGGCGGATGATGCTAAAGGGAACAACTCTCTGCTTGAGATGGTCAGTCCCTAGATGGAAGTCGTTGAGCCTGGCTGCTTTTGGTGGGTCTGTGAGGCTTTTGTGCCAGTTTGGGACAACTCCTCCTATGTGTTTTACACTCATTCACGAGTACTTAGGCCTTATGTGCAGGTACCATCACACCTAATATTGCTGGTGAGTATGTTGAAAATCAGATTTGTCTTGATCAAGGCATGAGTGGGCTTAGAGGTGGAGGCAGTGTGGATGCAGGGTGTTAACGGTGTTGGAGGGTGGGATCTCTTAAGACCTGACTCAGTGTTACTGTCTTGTGGCAGCCTGAGCTCTTGGTAGCATCCAGAGATGTGGAACGTACTAGAACTGGCAAAGGTCACAGCCTCTCTACTGTGATTAGAGATGCTGTTTAGAAACATTCATGTTAAGTTGATGAAGCCTCTTGGCAGCCTTGTGATCAAGACAAAGTGTGTTCTCTGAGTGATGCTCCATTTGCCATGATTCCAAGGTGGATGTTCCCCTGCCTGGCTTGGCCTGGTTCGTGTTTCCCTGGCACTGGAGAATGGGCAGGCGAAGCTGCTTATTTTGAACCCAGATCTTCTCCATGAGCCGCTGTAGGTGTTACCTGCCTGTTAATGGGAGGCTGTTGCTGATCTTCATACATCTTGTTGATTTTGATAGCAGTGGCACAGAAAGGTTGAGAGAACACTGGGGGTTTTATTCTCTTGCCTGGTTTCAGTGATTAAATCCAATATGACCATGATCCTTGTTGGCTAATTCTTAGGGAAGACAACTCCCCTTTCCCAGCATTGTCCATCACTAGTGCAGTTTCTGTAGCCAGCATGGCAGTGTGCTTTGTAACTTCACTGGTGCAGAGACTATTTGCCCTTGCCTTTGGGGTTGGAGACCCGAGGAGAAAGTGTGTTCTTCTACTGAGACCTAGTTTCTTCACTTCAGTAGGATTCCACCTGGATTCAGCCTTGGGAAGGCAAGCAGGTTGTTCTCCGAGCCGGTGGGATGGCGTTCACCATCTCAGCATCTCCTCGGCTCGGTGACTTCCAGGCCTGCGGCACCCGGTGGTCCCCACGCTCCAGCCATGGCAGGGGAGCAGCTGCCCCCTCTCCCTGAGCTCGCAGGGCCGGCTCGGGCCAGTCTTTGTACCGGCTCTCAGCAGCCAAACAATAGTTAGTGCTGGCGGGGCCATGTGGCTCATCACGTGCGCGCCGCTGCTTCTGCCGGGGTCTTTGCCCATCTGTGCTCAGCTCTTTCTGGGTTATCAGGCTCGGGTCCAAGTCCTCGCAGGCAGCCAGCTCCATGGCCAGAGATTATGAGCACTAACCTTCCTGGCAGGAGTGGTGTGGCTTTGCTTTTATGCAGATTAGCCATGTGCTCCTGGCTTCAAGGCCTTCCACAGGAAAAGCCGTTTCCTGTGTTTGCTTCTCGGTGGTGGGTGGCTCCGGAGCTTTGTACCGGCCTGGGGCCCAGCCTTGTACACAGCGAGCAGGCTTGGGAGAGAGGGATTACGGCGTGCTGCCCCCCCTTCCCCTTCCACCTCCAGCGCTACGTCACCACAACACAACCACACGCGCTCTCATACTGTTGGTGTCATTCATTCAGTGCCAAGATTGCTTTAAAAAATTCCCTTGGCCCCAGTTCAAACAGGAGTACAGCTGGGATGTGTTAGATTTTAGGCAGTCTGCCCTCAATTTGAGATGAGTTATAAATAGCAGTGCCGACTTCCTTAACTACCACTCTCCGAGGTAAAATGCAGGTTAATGACTGTGGGAATCAATTAGGGCTTCTCCGGGTTAAACAGCCAGGAATGCTGCTGCTGAGTTTTGATCACAAACCCCAAATCTAGGCAGGTAAAGACTGCGAATTGAAGGTGAGAGCTTAGGGCTTTCAGTATTGGTTTTGCGGCTTTTCCAGTTTTTGGGGGCGGTTGTGGCCGATCCCCACATTTGCCAATAATGGAATGACGCTGATTTGAAACTGGAGAGTTCAGTAAATGACTCTGCTTCCTCTTCTTTCTCTAGCGTAATAAAACGCAAATGGAAGAAGGTAATGGGGAAACTCAGGATTATGCTTTTCTATACAGCTGTGGAGGGTTTGGCTCTTGCTTCCAAAGTGGGATTTGCCTCTTTCCTTTACTTATTTTTCTATTGGGACCATTAAGCGAGTCCCCTCCAATTGAACCAAACTGTTCTTTCAAGAGGCCAAACTTCTTTCCTGCTGGGCAAAATCGAAAAGGAATTGTTTGTGGGATCCTCTTGTCTGCTTCAAAGCTCTTCTGGTTCTTCTTTTTTAAGGAAAACTCTGGCTTGTTGTTGAAGAAGAGCCAGTTTTCACAGTGCTGTTTCATTCTAGGGGTCTGACATCCCTTACACTACACATCCTGCTTCAGAAAGCTTTTGAACTCAGCAATTTAAGCTCACTTTGGGCTTGCTGTTACTAGCTCTTAGTCTGGAAATACCTTACATTTTCTCGAGAGCTCAGCATTTCTCTGGAGCAGCAGCTGCTTTCACTACACACCGCCCCAAACAGCTCTGCTTTGGAAAGTTCCACTGGTGACAGGGCTGTGTTTTGCCAAGTTTGGGTACTTAAGGGTGTTATAAAACAGCAGAGATAACGAGATTGAAGGGAGAATAGAAGCAATTTCTATGAATGCAAGGAGGTGTAAGCAGGGGGTCTGGACTTCAGTGATCAAGGAGCAACGCTTTCTCTCAATTATGTCTCTCTGTGGCAGGGCCTTTGCTTTTGAAGTGTAATCACAGTAATCTACTCCTGTGGTTTCCTATTGAAAGGATTTCCCATGTATCAGTCCAGAGAAGAATCTCCAGCCTTTTGCAGTCGGGGTTTGGTATTTCCTTATTTATCCTGAGGTGTTCTTGCAGGCGAACAGGCTTCCTCTTGCTTTCCCCACCCTGTGTAACATGGGTGTACAAAGGAGCTGGGCAGCACCTCCTCTCCCCCCCTGCAGCCTTCACACAAGCTCTGGGATTGATCTGCACTTCCCTGCGCTTCAGCTTGGACTGTGACTTACCCAAAAGGCTTGATGTAGCAGGTTCAGGTAGTCTTCCTGATGGCAGGCACTTTAAGCCAGAGCAATGCAGCTAAAATGAGCACAGTTAAAGCCCCCATTAGCAAAAGGGGTGTCTTTAACAGGAGATTTTGAAAGAAGAAACAATGTGTTGTGTCGCAGCATTTGAGATGTACCCAGCAGCCCCAGAGGAGCACAAATTGCCCTGTTGGTTTGCAACAAGTCGGGAATGTGTGTATGAAAGGGTTCCATCATTAGAGATTAATTGGCGTTTGCATATCTTGTGTTTATAGAGTTGTATCTATAAGGCTGTAATTTAGAGTGCTGCTCTTCATGTTTGTTTTTAGCATCCTCTGTGCGCTAGGGCCTTGTGGAAGAGCAGCAGCTCAGAGAAGAGCAGTTTGGAAGCACATCGTGCACTCCTGCGCTAAGCAATCAAGGTGCCGACTTGGTCACATCCTGGAAATACGTTTGGGGTTTGTGTTTTGGGGTTTTTCTTTTCAATGACTGCATAAACAGTTCCAAATGTTGCTTGAAGTTTTTTAACAGGCGTCATGCTTCCTGTAGCAGTCATGGAAAAGTGGATCTGCACCTTGTTCCTGTCCTTCCTGAAGATATGCTTGGCTTTGTGGGTGACCACAGACAAGAAAATCTGTGCAGAGGAGGCAGCATGTGTTGTGTGTGCGTTTAAGATATTAAAAAGGCAAACTGAACGTCCCTGAACAGGAATGTATTTGAAAAGCTGCTCTTGGTAGCGGGGCTGTGAAGGTGAGGTAACAACTAGGAGGAAGCAAGTAACAAACAGAAAAGATGCTGAAATGTTTTAGTGGGTGTCTCCAAAGTTGCATTTGTTCAGGTAGAAGGAAGGAGCTTTGTGTTTCAGGGGGTGGTGAGAGAGAGCTTTGACTTGTCAAAAGGCAGTAGCTGGGAAGCAGCTCCTGGTGGCACCATTTTTACATACCAAAGAGATGCTGTGGGGAGGGAGAAAGATGTCAGTAATCTAAGGTGATACCCACAAGGCAACACTTGCATTACGGACAATTGCTTGAAAGATACAAACACAATTTGCATCAGTTAGGGTGTATGGAAGCTCCACATGGGTGCTCCCATTCAGGAGGTATCCCTATAGCTCTGAGGATTCAGACTACAGCCATCAAAGGCCTCTTTTTTTTTCCTGACCCCTTGAATGGTGGAAGCTCCTTTTTAAAACATGGTACAAAACCCTCTGTGGGTACATGGTGTGATCTATGCTGTGTGGCCGTTTGGGAGTACAGGGATCCGAGGCTTCTCCAGGCTTCCTGCTCTGAGGTCCAGCAGCCTCTCAGTACTCCTGTTGCTCCTCAGCAGTAACATTGGTGATAACTTGAACATAAACCACAAAATGTGACTTTCAGAACTGTTTTAGTATCAGTGTGGACAAAGCTGGAACATCCAGCACAACTGAGCAGGGCACAGCATCTAAAACCTGCCTTGAGGGAGGGAATCCCACTGGTGCCATGCACATGGTCTTTGGCAGCTTCCATAGGATGGCACACACTGGTTTTGCACGTACCAGTCTGAGGTGTCTGATTCTGAACTGGCTTGGAGAAAGGGACTTGGACCTGGTTCTGAATTGATTTATGCCATATTGGTGCAAATATTGTCTCAGGGAGCCTAATTTCACTTGAGTGGGTTCCCCCTCTTTACCAAACCTGAGGTGCTTTTCCTGCCATCTCCACTAAACTCTCTCCTATGGCCCGGATCTGTTGCCCCACAAGAGCACCATTAACTCCCCGTCGTGTCCCTGCTTTCTTGGGCTTGGCATGGGCTTGGTGCTGTGTGGCTTTGCCTTGGCAGGCAAGCCAGAGCAGGCAGCTGGTCAAACAAATGTTTTCAGGGTCTGTGTGTTGGGACTTGAAGCTGTGCTGGCTGGTGGGGCAGGGTTTTCTCCAGTGGAGCACACTGCACAAACTTCTTTTTCCCCTAGGAAGAGTGGATTCTGCAGACATAACTGAAACCCTGTTCTGGTCTCCAGGATTATTTCTGATTGCCAGCAGGAGCTGGCTTTGTGTGATACTTGCTTGTGCAGGCCTGTTGTGCCACTCCTCAAGCACCTGATCTCAGCAAGAGAGGGTGGATCTGTACAAATACCACCCTAGGGCTAGTTGCAGGAAGGAATGGTGTAATAGAGAGCCCATTGTCATGGTGATCTGGTGGAAAACATCTAATTGGTATTAGTTAGGTCATCGGGAGATCAGCGAACAATTCCTATTCAGTCTGAGTGATGGAGGTTAAAGACTGCGCCTGGGATTCATTTAGGAGGTCACTACAGCAGTGCAGTCCTTGCTTTAGTGTGGAGGTAGCAAGACTCTGGAGTCTGATAGCATTTTGAGGGCGTTTGACTGACTGTTCTTATGGCTTGGCTCCAGGCAGGGGTAGTCCGAGGAAGTCCCAGGGAAGTTGCATTTATTCACTTGTCTCATCACGTCTGGGCTCAAGCTCAGGGCCTCGTCTTTCAAAGCTGACAAATTCTCTTCTCATGCCTCCAAAAAAGTTTGATTTAGGACCCCCTCTTCTGCAAAGGCAGTGCACACAAAGCACGTGTACAGATGAAGTATGCAGAAGTGGAACTGCAGTCCTGAATGCTGGGAATGTCAATAGCACTGCCCGATATTAATACATCAGTATAGATTAATCGAAGTGTGTAAGTGCAAGTTAACAGCCTGTAGTGTTTTGAGAGACATTGTTACATTGAAAGAAGCAGCATTTCTTGTGAAAATTTACATTTTCAGCCTAAGTGTGCCTTGTTGTGGAATACCTGGACATTAACTTACTGCCTACTATGGGAAAAGCCACTGCTACTGATAATTCATCTTTCTTAATGATCCTTCCCCCTTTCTCTCCTGTCCTCTGTCCACGGGAGATGCATCAGCATAAAATGACCTCTTCTCCTCGGGCTTGTTCTTTGTGTCTGTAGGTTTGAAAGGACAGCAGGAATCATGCTGTAGTTCAGAATGTAACTGTGGGGTTTAGCACCTGGGAAGAGGCAGATGAGCTGCTGCTTCCCTGCGTCGGCCCCTTGAAGCTTTCTTCTGGGGATTGGGGAAGTTGTGAACGTTTCCTGGATGTAGCTGGATGTGCATCATGTGTGGTGATTTGCTTTGCAGCCTTCAAGTCCAATGGATCAGATGGGGAAGATGAGGCCTCAGCCGTATGGAGGAAACAACCCATACACACAACAACAGGGACCTCAGGCTGGTCCACAGCAAGGACATGGCTATCCAGGACAGCCTTATGGACCGCAAACTCCCCAGAGATATCCCATGGGAATGCAAAGCAGGACGCAAAGTACAATGGGCAGCATCTCATATGCACAGCAGGTAGAGCACCCAGGCTTCTATGGTCTCTGTTCACAGCAGGGGCAGGCAGAAGAGTAGCAGAGTACTGTGTCTTCTGAAGGGATCACTTCAGCCAGGTTGGAATCAGTTGCTTTGGGAAAATGGCATTTCTTCAGGCTACGTGTTGCACCACATCTGGATGCAGGTGTGACTGATGTACAAGGACCTGTGGAATCCTTGCTTCCAGGAGAGGCAATGCCAGGGCACTGAAACAAGGGAAAAATATAGAGCAAGGGGAGTAAGATACTCTTTCTGCTGTGTTCTGTTAAAGACATGGCTGTTCTTTATAGACGAAATGACTTCAGGTCAGGTTTGGCTCACGACATGAACCAAGTGGCTCCTGCTGAACTGTGCACAGGACTGCTGAAAAGGCTGCCTTTTTCTGGAGCAAGCAGTTTTTCCATTCAATGTCACCAGTGTTGAAGGGTGGTCAAATAAGGATCCATAAAAAGTTGGTTATGGTGCCTATTAAAATGCTGTTACTGCCACGAATGATGTCACATGAGTGGCTTCTGCTGTTGTCTGGGAAGTGTCTAGGTAGTGGCATTTCCAGTATGTTCCCAGTTAGCTGCTCTGCACAGGTCTCTGAATTTTTAGTTCTTGAGCATAATCTTGCTTTGTGTGAAACACCTTCTTAACTGATATAACTCTATCCTGTTTTGTCTGTAGATTCCTCCTTATGGACAGCAGGGCCCCAGTGCATATGGGCAGCAAAGCCAGACTCCGTATTACAACCAGCAAAGCCCTCATCCCCAACAGCAGCAGCCTCCATACTCTCAGCAGCCTCCATCTCAGACTCCTCACACTCAGCCTTCTTATCAGCAGCAGCAACAGCCTCAGTCTCAACCTCCACAGCTTCAGACATCGCAGCCTGCGTATTCCCAGCAGCAGTCCCAGCCGCCCCATCAGCAGTCCCCAACTCCATATCCTCAGCAGCAGTCCTCAGCCCAGCAGCATCAACAGAGTCAGCCTCCCTACTCACAGCAGCAGTCCCAGTCACCCTACCAGCAGCAGCAACAAACCCAGCAGACAGCTTCCTCAGCTCTTTCTCAGCAGTCATCTTCATACCCTCAGTCGCAGCCGCAGCAGCAGCAGTCTGCATACTCCCAGCAACGCTTCCCTCCTCCTCAGGTAGGACATCCTCTGCTTTGGTTCCTTCTCTAAGTGGTTTTTAACTTGGGCAAATCCTTTGTGCATTAGAAGTTGGTTGAAGTACACATCAGCAGGCTGGCTGGAATGAGTACAGTAATAGGTGTGCTGCCTTTTCTGTTGTGTCTAGATCTGTATCTCTCACAGAGAGATGTTACGGTCCTGATACTGCAGTTTTGAAGACTAGTGTTGAGTAAATGCTGCTGATTGGCCACCCGAGTCCAAAGGATTTCATAATGTAATAGTTTTCACCTTGTGGCCTGTGGAAGTTCTCCAGGTGTTCTGCAGAGTTACTTGATGGAGCACAAAAAGCAGTGTGACACATGGATAGTGAGAGAAGAGTTAGCTCTTGCATGTAAAACTTGGCTTTAGAGAGGAGACATAAAGCATCAAGTGCATGGAATTGCAGATTAAATCATGAAGCTGTTTCTTTATGTAAATTGTATTTCAGCAAAGCTTACTCTGGTAATAGTTGTGTGAGAAGCTGGCAGGGACCTTTCAGCAAACATTGCAGTGAAGCAAAGGTAGCTTTAGAGAAGTTGAAGATTATCACTGACTTGCCATGTTTGTGTAATGAAGTACTTGGAGCTATGGTAAGATGTTGGAAGATGAGGAAGCTAAGTGGGCAGTCACCCAGGACAGTCCCTGTTCTTTAGGATCTGTAATATGGGAAAGCCAGAGAATTAGTGTTTTGTCATGTTTTAGGTGTCTGCTGCAGTGTTTGTCCTCCTGCAGAGCCCTGTATGTGATCGCTTGTACTCTTTGCTGTCTGATTTCCTGGTTTGGGCAAATGTCACCAGGGGCGCAGAATTCTTCCACAATGTGAGAATTTACCAGAGTGATTCTGGCAGAGGCTTTATTTTATTCCCCTTTGTGGGTTTTTGGTGTTTCTTGATGTTTCAGGAGTTATCTCAAGACTCATTTGGGTCCCAGGCATCGTCTGCTCCCTCAATGGCTTCCAGTAAAGGGCAAGAAGATATGAACTTGAATCTTCAGTCCAGACCTTCTAGCCTGCCGGTGAGTGGTGAGCTGATCTAGAAGCGACTGGGGCGAGGGCAATCAGAAGCACAGCAGGATAAATTAGCACTGGTAGTATTCCACATGGAAATGGGAATGATGGAGGCTGCTTGTGCTTTTTACTAAGTCATTAGCTTCTGGCTTCCCACTGGAGATTAAATGTAATTTACAAAAGTAATGGATTTGAGAGTGAAGTTTAACCCTAAATCCTCTGGTCTGTGTGTTCCAGCTAAAAGATTGTATTCAGGAGCTTTCTGTTTGCAGTGTGAAGTACCTGTTAGAGCAAACCCAACCTTCAGGGGGAAAGTGTCTCACTTGTATATTATGTTCTTCTTCTTTCAGCCCACTCTTGGCGCTGGTGGTTATGAGCCTGGTTCCCTTTCTGTGTCGTTGCATACTTATACTATTGATTTAAGGTTCTTTGCTCCAATCTGACTGAACAGTTGGGGGAAGAAGCAAGTTTATTAGTACCTGGAGTGAGGAAGATCAGTCACAGATAGCTCCTTCCTTCACAGATGGAAAATTATATCTTCTTCTGCATTCTGGTTCTGCTTGCTGTATTTACAGTGAACTTGGGTATGAGATGGGTGCTTAGTGTTCCTGTAGCTTTTTGGACCAGATTTAACTTTGGGTTCAAACTTCATCAAGAAAATAGAGAAGGGTTAAAGTTTAGATCAGTTTGCACACATTTGTCTCTGCCTCTGACTTGGAGGTGAAGTTTTTTGCTGCTGAGTTCTGATTTACCTGCTTGCTTTCCTTGGAAGCAGTAGGAAGTGAGTGAGCTTTATTTCTTGTTGTTTAGCCACTGGCTAAATCAGGTTTCTAAGCTGCAGCTGGGTCGGTGTGAGGAGAGTGAGCTGTGTGTATAGCAAAGTTATTTTTGCTCTCAGCAATGAGAACAGCTTTGTTGGGAGCCCCTTGAAATAATTCCTTTGGATTGTGGGTACAAATTGTCACCCAAGATACAAAGTGATTCTAGTTCTGACCACCTAATGGGAGTAGTTGTGGGTTGTTTCTTTTTCCTTTCTTTTCCCTTTTATTTTTTCCCCTTTTCTTTTTATCCTTTTGGACCCTGATTACAAAGATTTAATTTGTTCTGAGGCCTGGGGGGAAAAAAAAATCCTTTTAAATAGCATGTTTCTTTCCACTCTGCCTCTCCACAAGTTCTTCCATGTGACCCATCTCCTGGCAAAGAATGTAGGAAAAGTGAAGCCACTGAAGTAATTGAAGAAATTGCTGTAGCTGGGAACGGTGGGAAGTCCTGTTCAGTGGCATTGTTGATGGGGCCTTCCTGAATCCTACCAATCAGCGCCCTCTGACTCAGATTATAGGAATTAGTTGCTCTGCTTAGCAGAAGTGGCTCCTTCTTAGCACCAAGTGGGAGTTTGTTTTATACCTTGTGGTTGAAATGTATGTGGCTCCTTTCAGACGTTCCTTTTTCCCAAGCAATTGAAGAAAAGATAGCCATCTCTGCTGTAAGCATGAAGGAATTGCGTCCAGGTTTGAAGTATTAAATGTCCACCAATTCCTCATCAGGTACTTCAGAGGTTTGCTGAAGGGTTCAAAGAATGGGGTTAGCTTTTAGCATTGGCCATCTCTAAAGCTCGCTTCTGTTTTGAACAGACTTTTATAGTCAGATTATTTTCCTGGCTGTATCACCAAATAATTTGTATTTAAGAAATGAAGCAGCCTTCAGTTTACCCAACCCCGGTGTGGTTTGGGGCCTTCTCTTTTTTGGTAGGCAAAAGTTAAACAAGGGAGACCCTGTTGCAGAAACTCACCTTTATTCTTTTATGTGCTTCCCAATGTGTCCTTGTTAGAATCTTGTAGGACAAGAGCAGCATCACTGTCTGTCAGCTGGGAAATGCATTAGGCAGTGATGCTGTGCAGTGTTTTAAAGGGAGGTCCTCCCAGGTGTATGGAAGCCAATTCTTTTGTTTCAGTGATCAGTCTCTGGCATGAAGTTTGGCCTGGGGGATGCATAGAAAGAAAAGAGTTACCTGGAAGGGTGCAATCAATTTCTTTTTATCTTCCTTATATTGCTCAGTCTGTCTGGTTTAGAAAGTTTTATCCTGCTCAGGAGGATTCCTAGATCCCTGTTTTGCCATTATGGATGACTTAGAGAAGCATAGTTAGTTTGTGGGCTTTTAATTTTTTGTGGAGTTCAGAGCCCTTTCCCAAGCCTCAGTGGGGGCTGTGGAATAGCTCACTGGGCATCTTGGAATGAGGGTAAATCCTGCCATGCATCATCTCGAATTAAGCAGGGATCAGCTCCAGCAGGAAAAGGAAGTTGCAGCTTTTTAGGCTCTTGTGAAGTGTTAAATTTACGTACTCAGTGCCTTTACACTTTAATATTGGACATCATCATTAATGTTGGAGTTGTAAGCTATAAAGGGGGGAATATTTCTTTGGCTGATCCTATCAGCATTGCGGTGTGTGGCCAACTCCTGGATGGTGACATTGTCACGTTGTTCAACTCCTGTGGCTTTGTTAAGGTCCACCACATTGATTGTCTTCCAGATACCTTCTTGACAATGGTTTCAATGGTTTTTGTGTCACTAACCAGACTTTTTTCCTAGTGGTGTCCATGTATTCAGACTTCTGACAGCAGAAGAGTGAAATTACTAATTTCTCTAATGCTTTGTCTGTAAGTAGCAGAATGTCTGGTATTCCATTTCTGCTTGGGGTATATGCTGTTCTGGCTTAAGTGTTTCCTGATTTGTTATTCTCTTTCTGAAGATGATACTTGCTGTATTTTGGGGGTGAATGCTCCTGCTATCTTGAACTCATGGATGCCGTTTGAAGAGGAATGCATCCGCACGAGTGTCCTGTAGCAGGCTAGGTGAAGAACTTCTCTGAAGAGTTTGCTGCTTCCCCAGGGAATCTCTGTCAGGATTGCAGCTAAAGTAAACTTAGCTTGCAGCTGGATATGGGAGAATGTAGTCTTTTGTGTCTAGGTGTAATAAAGGAATAGTAATCCTTAGTTTAAATCTGTTTCTCCCAAGAGATTCCCTGGTCCCTTCTTAGCAAAGGGTTCTCCCTGGCAAGTCATATCCAGCTTATTCAGTGTCTTTTACCTTTGGAGGCTTGGATTCGGAGTCTGTAGGAGTCACGTATTTGCAGCTACTGATTGCCTTCTGCTTAGATGTGAAAGGTGCTGGTAGCAAGTACAGGGGAAGCAAATAGGATGCTGGGACATCCATTTGGGTTTGGATTGCAAATGAGTTCTTTCACAAAGTTCTCTGGAGTTTTAGGCTCATTGTGAGGAATTTTGTGTCTCCTTATGGAATATGCAACAGATTGTTGTCTTGCCTCAAACTGTCTGATGGGCTGCCTTGAAGGAGTTGAATGCATGTTTCTGATGGCTTTGAGATGGAGGAGTAGGGCATTAAGACAGTGGTTTTCACACCGGGCTGTTTATACCTTCCCAACCACAGAAGTTGGTATCTGTGGTGGTGGGACTTCCAGCTTGGCCCTAAAAGCCATTTACAGAGCAAAACTGATTTGATACCATTATATATTGATTTGTATTTGCTTTTCACTGGGCCTTTTGGGATTTCTTCAGTGAAGCTTTCCTATCAGTGGAAACCAAAACGTTTGTGAGAGGCATTGTTTCCAGCAGTGTTTCCATGGGAGAGGTTCTGCATGGGGTGGGAAGTGTGGCCAAACCAGGAGGGACAAACACTGGCAAAATTTTGGAGCTCCAACAGCAAAGCTGTGTTTGAGCTCCAATTGGGTTGCAGTGAATGTGTCACGAAGCAAACTGGGGCAAGTTTCAGAGCTCCCACCCTGCAATGCCCTTGCTTTGTTTTGGTCAGTGTACTGCACAGCCTGAGGGAAAAACCCCTTCCCTATTGTGGGCAACTTCTTTTCATCTTGATGTGGAGTGGGAGTCATTTTAATCTCTGTATTTTGCATTATTGGAGACCTGTTTTGTTTGTTCAGTTGCGTCTCACTTGAGTTCATCTCTTACTTTAGATCTGAGCAGTGCCTTGTCAGTGGCAGAAAGGAGTATAACCAACTGGAAACCAATTCCTGACCCTGTTCAACTCTGGAATGCGCATCCTGTCTTGGGTCTCTGCAGTATAGATTTAGCAAAATTGGGTTTCGTGGGGAGGGGAGAGGGATGAGGCTGCAGAGTTGGGGCTGGTGCAGAAAGACCCTGCAGTGAATATCCCCAGCAGTTGTAGGGGACTTTTTTGCCTTTCTTAAGTGGTTTCTGAATGTGGGTGCTGGATGTTGTCACAGAAGCACCATTTGGATGTTTCATTCTTACCAAGTGGTTCATTTCAGCTTGTACTCTGGAGGTGCTTCAAGTGGAATAAAGTTGAGCTGTGTCAGCTGCGTCCCCTGACCTGGAAATGATCACTGCAACAGGCTGAAATGCAGCACAAAACTGTCTCAAAGCTGCTGTGGATGGGAAGGAAGGTGCAGCCCAAGAAAAGAACTTTTTGGGCTTAAAATTAATCATTTTGTCAGTTTTTTGAGGGGAAAAGAGCCTTTTCTAGTTGGATCTGCTGATCACTTCAAGCTCTTTTCTTTTTCCATAAGAGACTTCCCGCTTCTGTTTGGCTTGTATTTGGCCTTTTGAGCTTGTCTTATTGCTTGCCTTAAGAGAGGGATTAGTGGTGTGTGCATTTCAAAGCAGGATAGTTGCATGCTGTGGTGCTTGGGCATCACAGTTGGATGTGCAGATAAACACAGGAGGACCTGGAGGCTTGCCCTGAGGAGCACAATACCTGAAACACTGGTACAAGAGAGCTCCGTGCATTCCGGTTTATGCTGATATGGGGGTTTCTGTCCCAAGTTACGATGATGCAGGGAGTTGAAACATGTCTTTTTCCTGACCAAGGCTTCTTGGTGTGTGACTGTGGCACCATTTCTGTGGGTTTTTTTGAGGAGGTGATGCCTTTATTAAGAAACCTTTTTATTTTGCTAATACTGGAGAGCATGGAGCGCTGGCTCCAGAGCTGCCCTCATCTTCCATCCACCACAGGGACATGTTTCACTCCTCTGACCTGCTTCTCAGTGTTGCCAAGCTATTTGTCTGTGTGGCAATTCTCTCTCCTCCTACCCCTCTTCCTCCAGCTTGGAACTGAGCTAATCTGACCCCATTGCTCAGGAGGAACCACCCCATCCCGTGCTGCATCACCCAAGCTCTGGGCTGCGTGGAGCCCTCCGCCTTCCCAGCCAGCAAACATCCCTTTGGAGCTGCTGCTTCACAGAGCTGCTGATGCAGCTTCGCAGGAGCCTGCGCTGGCAGTGGGTTGCGCTATGCTCAATGCCGGGCTCGTTTCCTGTTTCTATTCTGGTCGAGAGCAGCTCAGCTCTGCTTCCTGCCTGCACGCCTCGCACAGATTCCCCCTAACCCCCAGCCTTTCATTTTCTTAGGAGCGATTTCAGTTACGGACCCAACTGAAAGAGGAGACGGCGAGCTCCGTGCGGAGGCAGGCGGCAGGGACAGCTCGCGGCTCGCTTGGTAGAGGACGGTGTCTTGTTCTTCTAAACCCGGCCGGAGTGACTAGGCGGATCAGTGTTTAAATAGGAAATGGCTGTAGGATGACCAGTTCTGGTCTTGGGTCCTGAACAATAGCCTGTGCTCTGTCGCAGGCATCCCCTGTGCTGCTGCAACCTCAGCATGCAGAGCTGCTCCTTGCACCATGACTGCTGAGGTGTGGGCTGTGCAGGATGACCCCTCCACAAGCTCCTCGTAGGTCAGGGAAATGAGTTTTTCACTTTTTGCTGTTGATTTGGTGTTATTGCAGACCCTTTAAAACGTGTGGAAGTCTCTTGTGAATCTGATGTTTCATCCTCATCCCTGGGCACCAGAACTTAACGTCTACCAGAGGTCTTGCACCATGCAGCGAGGGAGGGTCCCTGTTGGTGTGACTTTCCTCTGCTGCATGGAGTGGTTGCAGGGATAAATGAAGATGTTTAACTCTGGCTGACAGCTCTGCACGCATTTTAAACCCTGCCACACCTGAGGTTTTAGTTTACAGGAATCCTTTTACTGTTCATGTCCTTCTGGCATGCTGGATTGACTTGTCTTGGAGACGTGCACATCCTAAGTGCCGTGGAGAAAACTGTTTCCACATGGTGCTCGAATGTAGAGCATGGCAAGGGCCAAGGGCTTGGTCTGCCCTGCTCCCTTCCTGCAGCCATGCTGCTCGCATGGGCTTGTGCCCACTCCTCTTGAGGACAGGGTTTGCGCTGCACTGTGATTTAAAATGGGGTCCTGGGACATGGAGGAGGAGTTGTGTGTTTGGGTTTTAGTTTTGAATGAGGCCTTACCCAGGGAATCAGAATCCTCTGTTTAAAGAAAAAAAGAAGAGAAAATGAATTTCCTGAAGTGCCAACAAGTGACATCTCTAGGAATGCAGTGCTCTGGCACCCTGACCCCAGGGTGGCACTGAGTGTACGTCAGCGTCTGGCCTGGGCCAGGTTTCCATGGTTATGTTACCTCTTCCATGCACGCTTGCTGCTCTGAGCCAGGGCAAGAGCAGAATTTCCTTGATTCTTTCCAAATGTGTTTCCAGTCTCTGTCCCATCCAGGCCAGCGGTACCTGGGCTCAGGTCTGGTACTGCAGACAGACATTGGGCTGGCAGTGGCTGTGTCCAGGGGCTCAGGTGACCCCTCGTGTCGCTCCATCACTGCCTCCCCAGAGTAACAGTGAACTTTGGGACTTTGAGCTGTCTCTTGAGCAGCTTCTTCTGGCAAGAGGACAAGCTGGATGCATCAGGCTTGTATATACCTGATAGCTTAGACATCTTCTCTCCTAAAATCTTCCTTCCTTCCGCTTTTTTGGTAATTGATCCTGACGCTTGTAATTGTTCCGAATAATAAAAGCTGAGTGGTCTTAAAATGCAAAATATTGTCCTGAAGAGGAGCCTTTTTAATATTTCAATTATTTCAGACTCCTGCCTTTGCTGCATTTCTTTGCGCACCCTAACTCGTGTGGTTGGCATGGTGGCATAATCACATGCTGAGATGACTAAATGCTGTGGAGTCTAAATTGAACACATTGGAGACTGGAAAGTGCCTTCCAGAGGAAGCACTGCTGGAGAATTGGAATATCCTTATGGCTGGCAATAGGAGGGTAGCTTCCTGCCTCTGACGTGATTTAGCGTTTTATATGAGCTGGGGTTTGTTTTCACACTGAAGGAGAATACTTGAAAACCTCTGCAAGAAAAGCAAAAGCTCTTTAAATGAAAGGGTTGGCGTTTGTCATCTGAGACCCACACTGGTTTCTCAGCCTTTTTCATTGATAGGATCAACTTGTAGGTCTCACTCCCCCTGCATCCCTAACACCCTCAGGGTTGCTGAGAGCATCTGCTGCTGCTCATTGTGCTTGGGGCCCTCTGTGCTTCTTTCCATGCTTATGAGGGTGCTGAGGCACAGGGTGCCCAGAGAAGCTGTGGCTGCCTCATCCCTGGCAATGTTTGAGGCCAGCTTGGAGCACCCTGCTCCAGTGGAAGGTGTCCCTGCCTGTGGCAGGGAGTTGGAACTGGATGAGCTTTAAGGTCCCTTCAACCCAAAGCAGGCTGGGATTCTTTCCTGCAGCTTGTTCTAGGGTCGTTGTTAAATGTTGAAGCTCGAGGTTTTATCCTTTGTGTGACAAAGTTGCTGTGGCAACTTCTGTGTTAGCTGAAGTGACACTGCTCTGTCAGTCAAAACGTGAGCGTTTTACCACTGCTGCTTCGAACAGTGCATGGTGCATCAATGTCTAGATAGACCTGGCAGTGCTTTTTAGAAGCTGAGTGGTTTTCAAAGGGTTAAATCAGAAACACTTCTGGAGAGTTTCGCTGCTGCATTTCCCAGGGTAAGGGCTCAGCACCGGAATGGGAATGCTGGCCTTCCACAGGGTAAGTTTTCCTTTCAGTGACATCTTGTTTTGTGGATGAATCATGTTGCTTCTTCTATACTTTGTGCTGCAACCTCAGCTTTTGAAGCTCTCCTCTAAGGCCGAGAATAAGGCTGTTGTTAGTGTGCTGGGTGTTTGGAGGGGGAGGAAAGCCCCTTTGAGGTGTGTGTGTCCCTCGTTCCATTTAATGCTGTTTGGAGGGGAAGCAGAGGAGGGGGCACAGGGTAGGAGCAGTAGATGTGATTAAAGCTCCTGCCGAGTAGATCTGTGGGAGTGGAGTATCGACCTCTGCGAAATCAATGGCTGCTGCGGTAGCAGCGCTGGCTGTTCTGCAAGGGCTCCCGTTGCAGGAATGTAGTAAAGCCAGCAGCACTTCCCGTGTCTGGCGTCCTCCCTTTCTGATTTTGTCCCTGCTTTCTGCCAAACTCACCTAGATTTACTGAGCTGGCTTAGAACAACAGCTGGTTTTGTGCAATGAGAGTACAATTTCTGGTGTGCCTCTGAGCCCCTCCTCCTGACAGCCTCCTTGCTGAATGCTCTTTTCCCTGCAGTGCAGCTACAGCCAGCAGCTTCTACCAGTTCATCTAAAGCCAGCTTGGAAGAATGAGCTTTTCAGCTTCTTTTTTAGCAAGGAAACTGAACGAATGTCTCCTGCGTGTTCTAGTCCCCATCTTAGGTTTGTAATTGTCAGCGCTGATGCCTAAGAGCTTAAACCTCTCCTAAGGGAAGGGGGTATGGGCTCTAGCTAGCAGAGGCTGAAGCCTTGGTTGTGTTGCTTTCCTGGTGTTTTAGTGGGCAGGTGGTTTCTTCCTTGAAGTAGTAAAAGTCTAGCACTTATTTCCTTTACCTAAGGACTGCTTGGGTGAGAAGTAGCATTTAATAGGACTCAAAGGTCCCAATGCATGCTTAGTTTTGTAACCAGGATCTTTGGTTCCAGCCAAGTTTGCCACAGAACCTGACAACTGTCTTTAGTTTGTGGTTGCTTCCATGTGATCCTTGCAAAGTTCAGAGTTTGAGCTTCCAGGACATATCTGAGGGGCCAAACCCAGTGATTTCATTGCATAATGAAATGTCTGTGTTCCTTCTGGTTGCTGATGAGATCCCATTTTGAAGGGTGATAGAAGAAAAGAGGCAAGGCCTGAGTTTAAAAGCTTTCCTAAAACATGGAAGTGTACTGTGCAGCTCACGCTAGCATGGCAGTGGTCTTCCTTTTGGGTATTCCCTGATTCTTAATGCCTGGAGAAAGTAATCTTTCCCTGTTAAACTAAGAAAAACCCCACTTCTCAGTGCCTGAGACCTCTATGGCATTGGAGGAGAGCTGTATGTAACCAAAGGGACACCAGCTTGTATTGCTAGGATTTGGTTATGTTGGATTCAGTCATCTCAGGTAGCTGGAGCATGTGGATGAACATGATTCCCACACGTGTGAACACAAAATCATTAACAGGTGAAATGACAGCTTCAAAAGGTGTAATTTTGGTTTCTACCCCACTCTTCCCAAAGTCTAACAGGGAATGGGATGTTAACAAACAGCATCTTTCACTTCACTCTCAATTCCAGCAATGTTCTTCTGGAAGCAGTGAGAGGTTTTATTGGAGACACATCTTGCACTATTCCTTCTTCATCCCCTTTGTCTCTTGTCCAGCCCATCTGCACACCAAGAGTGATGGTCATCTCGAAGGTGCTTTTGGTGCTCTGAAAATGGACTTCTTATCTTCTGCACAATCACTGATGGTAGAACAGCAGAGCAAGGCGAGTGGTGGTCTTCCCTTGAACAGGTTGTGTATTTTTGGGATAGGACAGGACTTGGAAATGTGCTTTGCCTTTGGAGCAGTTCACTTTCATGGTGAGGGTAGGTGGTTGCGTTCCCACCCAGGGGGTTCAGTGAGCCGAGAGCTTGTGCTCAGTGGGTTTCCTCTTTGTGGTGATGTGTGCTGATGGATTTTGTCAGGATTCTAGAACGTGGCAGCTGACACTGAGCTGGTGATGGTGGAGGGCTTGCAGGAGTGTGCGCCTTCCCCAGTGTGCCTCCATTCTCTGTGGTTTGTCAGCAAGAAAAACTTTGGAGACAGCAGATTATAACTGTCTTTAGATGAAGAGCATTAACTGGATTTCTACTGCAAATGAACTTGTGTTCTCCAGCTTCAGCCTCTGGTTTCTGCTGGGGCAGCAATGTAGATGAGGCATGCAGTGGGTAGGAAGAATGGCTGCAGAGCCCCTCCAGACCCTTGCATCGCATCTGTGGAAGTCTCAAGTCAGCTTTGCAAGGTGTTTCCTGTGAGTCTGGTGTAACTGGAGCATGGTGGGGTCTCCAGGCCGCTTTGTGTTGTGAGACAGTGTGCTTTGTGAAGCACAGGATGCAAGAGTGAGTTGTCTGCAGGGTAGAAGGAGGAGTCTATCCATCTTCCCGAAATAGCAGGGAGATCCTGGCTTGCCAGTCAGCTGTGTAATTCTTGTGATAGAGAGGGATGAAGTATTTTGGGTGTGGAAATAAAGGGGAAAGAAAGGACAAGCTTGTGATTTTTAAGTGTTGATGGTTCTTGAATGAGTGGAAAGGAACTGCAGGGAAAAAGAATTTGTAAGAGAAAGTGGGGATTTCAATTAGTCAGAAGCAATGAAGAGGCTTTTTCCCTTTCAGAAAGAATTGGGGAATAAATTTAGTCATTGTTCTCTTGTCTTGCTTGTAAGCATCCTTATGGAAGCAACTGGCCTTAGAGAATTTACAAGCTCCACCACATGCTCGTCTCCAGATCATAATTTCCTTGAGTGCTATCTAGTGATCTGGTAGTGCCTACAACCATCACAGCCTGTCTGCACTCCTTCCCTCTTCCCCCACACTTCCCATATGCACTCAGGGTGGGGATGAGCAGGGGAGCAGTAGAGGAAGACTGCTGTCCCCAGTGAGGGGATAGATCAATTTGCTTTCTGGTCAGTCTTCCGGCTCTTCCACATCAGTGGGATGGGCCGGAGCAGAGCCTTCATTCTCTTCTCCTCTGGGGTTTTGTTACCTTGATCATAAGTATTTCGTGTTGTGTTTGTTTAACAAATAAGCTTGCATCAGATAGTGAAATGGTGGTTCCTCTTTCCATAGAAAAGAAGCGCTGCTGTTTCCAGCACACACTAACCAGCTCCCTTGTGTTGGTCATGCCAGGACTTGCAACCCTTTCCCTGAGATAGATGAACTCCCTTGCCCCCTCCTTTGGGTACCAGATTGTGTGATTTCAGGCATGGTTTTGTTGTGGTGTGAAAAGAAGGTGTTAGCTGCTGAGTCCTTGTTTGTCAGCAGTAGTGACAAACCCATGCTGGCATCAGTGAGGGTTGGGCAACCAATCGCAGCTGGAACAGTTATCGTTCCAGGGTCCCCGTGGGCTTCCGCTATCAGGTCACATCCCAAAATAACACTGGGCAGTATTTCAAGTGAAGAAACTCAGGCTTTGGGGCTGCAGCCAGCCTGGAGTGTGAGATTCTGTGTGAAATAGTTGGAATCCCTCCAGCGTTTTTGATCTGCATGGCAGATGAGCAATAAAACGCATAAAAAACACATTGGAAACACGTGAGGAAATTCTCCAGACCCTGACATTTCCTTCAAGTTGGCAGAGTTACTGCTGTGGAGCTTCACCTCCTGGCTCGGCTCGATTGGCTGCACTCGTGGGAGGAGGGAAGAGGAGAAGCCCTTCTCCTGGTGCTGCTGCGTCTTTCCAGGTCTCCTCCTGATGCGCTGTGGGAGGCAAATAAAACCTCGCTGGCCCTCTCCGCTGAGGCTTGATCCAGACCCCCCTGGCAGCAGCAGGTCTCTTATTTCTTTGGAGAAGGTTTTAAAGGCTTCTCTGCTGCAGCTCTCCCTTAAAACAGCCTGGGGAATGATTTGTTTCCCCCCCTGGTTTGTGGTGCACTTGAGTAAATGGGATATCAGCTGAAGGGTGTCCTTTAGGTGCAGTTAAAACCCCCACCACAGCTCTCTGCCTGGATGGCTGGCATCCTGAGAAAATAACCTGAGAGGTGGGAAACTGCTCCTTCCTGATGAGCCGCTCTCGCTTGGGCATTCTGGTCCCTGCTCCTCAGCTTCCCCTTGCACAAGTGTCTCTTCTGAGAAACATGGGCCTGCTGAATCACACACTCATCAGATGCTGCTGTGCTGGCGGTGGGAAATCACTTCATTGCTGGAATTCCTGAAGCTCGCACATCTTTAGAGGTGAAAGTTGCTTTAGGAGTGAGTTGATTTATATGGCCCTGTTTCAGTTCGTGGCCTAACACCCAAGAAAGGTTGATGTGTAATTCCCTGGGAACTTACTTAACCGATGATCTGAGAGTCTGACCCGCAGCCTTGTAGCTAAAGGCCTGCTTTTCCTCTGTGTGATGTCCGTGGTGGTATGCTAGCAATGCAGGGGGGCCCTTGCTCCCATGTCTACAGCAAACCAGTATTAACCTGCTTGATGAAAACTGAATGGTTTTAAATGACTTGCAGTACTTGGGTTAAGCTCTGATGCAAGGTTGAAGACATCAACTTGGAAGGCGGTTATCTAGTTACTCAGGGGTTAAATTTCAAGCAGTTTTTAACATTGCTTCACTTTATGTCTTGCAGATATTTTCCTGCCTGGCATTCTCAAGTCGTATCCTCTTGGTCTGCCCAGTTCCTGTAGGAATGTTGCTCACACCGTGTAGGAGGCAGTGACCTCCTCAGATCCTGGAGGCAAACCTTTTGCCTTTAGGAGGTGCTTGTCACCTACATTCCTGATAGAGGGGAAACTTCCACATTGCACCTTGCATGCTTGCTCTGTGTCTGTCCTCTCACACCAGTAGTTTGTCTCAGGTGTACATTTCTAATGTGGTTTTTCCTCCCATCCTAAAAATCTCCTATCTAAGTAGCTACAGCCTCTGCCCGTCTGGTGTGAAGGTTTAACTGCTCTGAAATGCTGTATCCATGTAAGCTCATGGTGGTAGGGATTTTAAAGCTGCTGCAAAGAGGTTTGGCCTCCAGCTTCATTTAGGTGGTGATGAAAATTTGAATTTTGAATTTGAATGCATTTGGTGATTCAGACTGAAGGTACCTTAATGTGTTGTCCTGGTTTGGCCTGGGATAGGGTTAATTTTCTTCATAGTAACCATTGAAGGGAAATCCATCCAAGGTTAGGTTGGACTCAGTTGGCTTCTGGACATTCTGGTCCCTTCACTGACTTAGATAGGGATCTAGGTGTGTGTCTTACACCAGTGGCTGAAGGTAGATGCTGTGAGTCTCAGGGAGAGGAGTGTTTTTTCCTTGATTGTGTTGGTTGATGCTTTTTAATGGAAGATGTTGGCAGTGCTCTCTCTTCAGCTCCCACTTCAGATGGTTTCTGCAGTTGGAATGTGGGGTTTGTTAAAGAGTTGTCCATGGGAAAAATCTGAAGTAGCTGCATAAAGGAGCAATGCTTTTGATGTTACAGTAGGAAGGTTGTGAAAATTGCAAGAGATCTTCAACACTATTTTTAGGCTTTTTCTGCATTTTTTTTTGGTTTTCATTGGAAATAAACCAAAGCTTTTCTTTCTTCAGGAAGATAATACTTCAGCAGTAAGCAAAGAGACCTCTGAGGCTTGTGCAGGAAGCGATCTCTCAAAGAGGAGCAGTAATGGAAGGGGAGGAGGGACATGCTGTGCACTAAGCATCCCATCAAGTGACTGGTGTTTTCAGCTCAAATATACCGTTTGCCAGCATTTGGTTGAAGCATTTTGATCAAATTCCACTGTTAAAATAGGCACGATTGCCCTATGTAGCAGGCAGCTGAATGTGGTATGGCTGATGCCTGGCTCTCCCCTTTATCCTGAATGTCACTGTGTGTCCAAGAACTGTGATGAGGTTGTTGGCTGTCTCCCTGGTGGTTCTTTATTCTTCTGTAACTTCAGTTTTCCACTTGCTAGGGTGTGGTAACATACTGTTCTCCAGCTTAGCTGATGGGATGTGCTGTCAGAGCCTCTTCACATATCACCTGGCAGACTGGTGCTATGGAGCAGTAGGCCTCTTGCTTCTCAAGGCTGAGAAGTTTGCAGTTTCTTGTGTCTGAGGTCCTTCCACACTGCACGGGGTTGGGAACATGTTACCCAAACTGCTGTTGAACCAGACCTCATCCAGTCAGCGTAAATGAGACCAGGATGTCCAGGTTATGTATCAGTTGGCTCAGCCTTTCTACATGGTGGTTTAGATGAGGTTGGCTCTATTCAGGCTGGTCAGCTGAGTGCTGTGCTGAGGGAGTTGAGCTAAAATGCCCTGAGGGCTCAGTCCTGACCTATTCTGATACGGAGCTGATTGCTCTGAACGACTTGCAAAGGATAGGTGAAGTCCTGGTAAGCTTTGGTCTTCACTTGCTGTGATCCTTTGAATCCCTAGCAGGGATTTTCTCTAATCACTGGAATAGTTGTAATTCCCAGCTTTTTGTTCAGATGCGCCACCACTTACTCTGTCTTGGACTGTTACTGCTTTACTCCAGGCCAAGCTGGATGCACCATATTATCAAACAGCTTGTACAACTGTGTATGTTGGATCTGCACATCACCTTCTTGGATGTATCCCCATTTTCCACAGTAGCCAGCTGACTTCTGGTGCCATTGCTTTGCAGTCGCTACTGTGGCAACTGGAGTTTCAGCTTCCTGAGGCTTTCTGTGCTTTTCTTCTCCAGGGTGGATACGTGCAGTAGGAAGGGTGTTTTCTAGCCTTGCCTTCAAGAAAAGCTGAACTTTAACAGCTTGATATCATAACTGCTAATTTCTGCTATCTCCAAAGAAAGGGAAGTGGGAACCCTGAAGAGCAGTTTATGGTTTTCTTTTAAATCTCTGTTTAGTTTGGTTTTATCCATCTCCAGTGAGTAGTTTCCCAGCTCACGTGAGGTTTATGAATTAATTATGGCAAGGCAGGAGTTTTCTGTCTTTCAGAGGCTGAGCCATGTTCCTCTTCCAAGCCGTGATCACATGGACTGCTCCCTGCATTTGCAGTTTTACGTGGATTGCTGATGCCATTCTTTCATTTCTCGCCTCTAAACTGAATTAAAAGAAGCAAGAAGGAGAATTAGCAAGTCGTTTAGCCCATCAGCAAGCACTCAGCACACCAGCAAGGGAACTCTTAGGTTCAGATATAGACAGAGGGATAAGACACATCTGGCAGTTACCTCAGTCTGCAGCAGCTTTCCTTACTGACAATAACATGAACAGAGTTCATTGATTTCTATTTGTAGTGTGCCTAAGGGAGAAATACACACTTTCTTAGTGGTAGGTGAGAGAACAGTCCCGTGTCTCTTTATTTTTGCCTGATGTGTTTCTCTGTGTATTGCAGGACCTGTCTGGTTCAATAGATGATCTACCCATGGGTACAGAAGGAGCCCTGAGTCCTGGAGTAAGCACATCAGGGATTTCCAGCAGTCAAGGAGAGCAGAGTAACCCAGCTCAGTCTCCTTTCTCTCCACATACCTCTCCTCACCTGCCAGGCATCAGAGGACCCTCCCCATCCCCAGTTGGCTCTCCAGCTAGCGTTGCTCAGTCCCGCTCTGGTCCACTTTCACCTGCTGCAGTACCAGGTAACACTGCTTGGCACGTGTTGATCTTCTGGTGGGGCTGCCTTGTGCAGCTGCAGAGTGAATTAAAGTGGTCAGTGGGGAGGAGTTGGCCCGTGTCAGTACTGTGTGGTTATTGAGGTCCTGTGAGCTCCTTTGTTTGCTTTAAATGTCTATAACTTTGAAAGGATATAATAAGATGGGTGGGATGTCTGGTAAACCAGCAGTGCCGTTTTGCTGGGTCAGTGTGCCTGGTCTTGCTCTGCTTTTCCTTCACCGTGGCAAACACAGCCTTCTCCTGAAGCTGTTTGTAGTTCTGGTGTTTGCTCTTGCATCCTGGGTTTTGTGAGGTGCAGGGTTTGTAATTAACCACTCTCCTTTTTGTGGTGCAGGCAATCAGATGCCACCCCGACCGCCCAGTGGCCAGTCGGACAGTATCATGCATCCTTCCATGAACCAGTCAAGTATAGCGCAAGACCGAGGTGTGTGACACGAGTTAAAAGATCTAATTGTAATCAAACTAGACGTGTAACTAAAAATTACCTGGCCTGATGGTATGGATTCTGTGGTGAGGCAGCATTTAAAAGATGCCCTGGGTTTATGAGCTTCAAGTACTTAAGCATTTTGCTGTAAATTCAGCTGTTGCTGGTTATTTGGCCTCTTAAGGTCCCCTCCAAGCTCATACTTTGGCTTGTGAGATGTTTTTTCTGGCTCTTTACACTCTTTTCTGTGGTTGTTGCTTGCTCATTGTCCATGACCTGAAACTTTAAAAATAGGGGTGCTCATTTGTGTGCCTTTTGCCCTAAGAGAATAGGGTTAGTGTGGGGGGAAATGCATGTAAAATTCCACCTTGTATGGCTGAATGCATATAGTTGTCACCCTGAGAAAACAAGCAGACAAAACCCAACAGCAAGCCCTTAGGATTTGCAGTCCTTCTGTCTGCTCCTGTGACACTAAGGGTTTTTTTCTGGTTAAAACAGGAAATTGGATCTGTTATCTTCACAGATTACACTGGCTCCCTAATAGCAACCGCTGTAAAATGTGCCCAGGCTGTTGCTCAGAGGATTTTGTTAGCGGGTCTCTGTTACCTCAGAACACGTGAGTCCAGTGGCACCCCTGGGTACTTCACACTAACGATTGTTTCCTCCTCTCGCTGCTGACCAGGTTACATGCAGAGGAATCCTCAGATGCCCCAGTACAGCTCACCCCAGCCTGGCTCAGCCTTATCTCCCCGTCAGTCCTCTGGAGGACAGATGCATGCTGGAATGGGGCCATACCAGCAGAACTCCATGGGAAGCTATGGACCCCAGGGTGGGCAGTACGGACCTCAAGGTGAGCACTGTCAGCTCTTCAAGGTGGGAACTGAGCTCAGCAATCTCTATTGTAACTTCTTGTCTTTGAGAAAATGCTTTTGTTTGTCCGCTCTTAATGTGTGGGTCATACAAACCAGTGTGGTCCTTATGAAATGGAAGCAACTGTGCTTTGTTCATACTGAGACTGGTGAAACACGTTGCTAGTTGTACTTATAAATGTAGGCTCCTTCCTCCTCATTTAAAAAGATGTAGGCCCTGCAGCCAGTGTAACACAGAAGGAAGAGACAGGTTTTTTTGGAGAGGAAGAAGATTGGGTGTTGTATGTTTTGGAAAGGGTTAAGTGAGGTTTTTTGACATCCTGTCCTGAATTATTTGGTTCACTTGGCTTGGTTGAGGTTTGGGAGAGTTTCAGGAAGCTTTTGAATCGATGTTGTTACTTGGCTATGTCAAAACACATTTTATGTGGCTTATATCCAAGTACTTTGACTTTTTGTTGAGGTGTTAACACTCCCCCTCATTTCTGTTAGTGATCTTTAAATATTTGCTGATAGAAGATTTTTATGGTGATTCATTAACTGGTTGAATGATGTTGTCTTCCCCTCTTTTTTTTTTTTTTTTTTTTATCTCCTTAGGAGGTTATCCCAGGCAGCCAAACTACAATGCTATGTCCAATGCCAACTACCCCAGTCCAGGAATGGGAGCAAGCATGAACCCCATGGGAACAGGGAGCCAGATGCATGGGCAGACTGGTGTGCCACCATACAGTGGGCTTCCTCCAGGGAGGATGAGCCATGCAACCATGGGGAACAGACCTTATGGACCCAACATGGCCAATATGCCACCTCAGGTGGGGACAGGGATGTGCCCCCCACCAGGAGGCATGAACCGCAAAGCACAAGAAGCAGCTGCTGCCGCCATGCACGCTGCTGCCAACTCCATCCAGAACAGGTAGGGAATGACATGCCCTCTGGTCTCCGTTAAAAGTCCCTTTCCCTGCAGCAGATCTTGGTTTCAAAGCTGTAGATGGAATAACCTGAACTTGGGGTAATGCTGAACGTACACTTCCTCAAAGGTCTGCCCTTCTTGGAGAATTCTTCATTAATGTTCAGTGCTAAGAAAGGGAAGAGCTTAAAGCCTGGACAAGCAGAGTATTGGAGTGCATCATTAGTGACATTTTCAAGGAATTTTTACTATTCATAGGTGAAATTTAACTTGGAGATCCCTTCAGTTGTTTTTGCTTTCTGGTCATCTTCGTTAGATGGGTGACTTAAAAGGCACTGCTTGTATGGTAGAGTCTATAAATCTAGCAGCGAGCCATGCAGCTCCGTTTGAACCAGGGCATTCCTTGGCCAGTGTAATAAACTCCTTCCTTCTACAACTTTGATGAGCAGCTGGAGGAAAAGGGGGCTGGAATTCAGGACTGAACTTTGCAACTGTTTTCTGTGGGGTTTTTTGTTTCGTTATGTTTTAATTGCACATTTCAGAGGTGGTGTGCGTGGCTCATCAGAATGCCACCAGAGCCATGACCTTGCTTATAAATTGGGTTCCCCCAGTAAAACTGCTGGGTGTATTTGTTATCTGACTGGGCATTGTCCTCTTTATCCTGACTTTAAGGGCTGCTTCTGCAATCTACTGTCTGATGTTATCCATGACTGCCAAGAGGTCAAGTTCCCAAATGCCAATAAAGGCATCAAAGTCTGTCCCTTCAAGTAGTGAGTTTGAGTGACAGTTGTGTATGAGGCTTCCTGATAAATCTAAAATGATGTAGATTGTATGGGTGGCACAAAGGAAAGAAAGAAAAATCATTAAATGTGGCTGGAGCACTACACTGTTGATCTATACACATCATGTAATGCACAGGGCTGCAGGATTTGCAGCCTGTTCTTCCCTGGAAAGGCAACTTAACAATGAAATGAAGTTCAGTTGGGGATGTAATAGAACAAGAGTCAGGGTGAGAATGGTCAGAACTGAAGTGCCTCTTTCAGAAGAGTTTGCATCCTCTTTTGAGAATGAGACTTAGGCTCTAGGGTTGCTAAGCTGTAAAAGAGCACCTGATCTTTGGTCTCTTGCTGAGTAAGCTGGAGAAAGTCACTCCTCCAGTTCCTTTGTAGGTTTATTTTAGCAAAGCGGCTTCCTTAGAAGACAAGATCTTTGTGCTTAGTACTGAGAGTAAGCATGTGTTTCTTCCTTGCCTTCTCCAGGCCTCCTGGTTATCCCAACATGAATCAAGGGGGAATGATGGGCACTGGACCTCCTTACGGACAGGGAATTAACAGTATGGCTGGCATGATAAACCCCCAGGGCCCACCCTATCCGATGGCGGGGAACATGGCCAACAACTCTGCAGGTAAGCCAATGCTGACCATTAAGGCACATCATCGATTTCATTGTGCTGAATTGAAAATGAGTGTTAAAGCTTCTTTTAACTCCTAGGGATGGCAGCAAGCCCCGAAATGATGGGTCTTGGGGACGTCAAATTAACACCTGCAACTAAAATGAACAACAAGGCAGATGGGACGCCAAAAGCAGAATCCAAGTCAAAGGTAAAATGTTTTGGGTTTTGTTTTGAATGACTCGCATCCTCAGCATCCAGGAAAATTAAACCATTGCACGTTAACTTGGATCAAACAGTGCCGTCTAGGAGTAAGTGTGGTTCCTAAGGGAAACCTAATTTGATTCATTCTCCTTAGCCTGAACCAGACTTCTTGGTAGCGTGGTTGTCCTTGTCATAGGTGATGTGACTGCTGCTTGTGACCATGGTTCTAATTGAGGAGCGTGGCTAGTCAGTGGGATGTTCTTTTTTGGAATGTGTTGTGATTTAGAGCATAATTAAAGTGTCTTAGCACTTTTAGAATAGGCTTTTAGACTGTTTTAGAGTAGGCTCTGTCTATATTTGCAGTAAACACTGAATATGTGTGTTAATAACAGTATCCTTGAGGAGCCTGAACTTTTTCATCCCTCCCCCTAGGGACCCACTAGCCCTCAGTAAGGCCAGGAAAGGGACTTCCTATGAGAATTCACATGTTCCCCCCTGTTTGACTCACAGTTTCAAGCCTCTGTCTAGGATTTCTAATGGATGCTTGGCACACCTTATTTATGTGTTCTCCTTTCAGTTGTGAGCTAATCTTGAAGGGGAGCATTGCCCAGTCCTTTGGGAGGAATCCATTTCACTTGCAAAACAATTTAGTATTAGGAATTACCACCTGCCACAGTGAAACTGCCAGAAGAAGTGTAAATAAACCTGAGTTTGTTTCTGGTGTAGGCTTGGAGCTAGGCAGTTATCACCTCTCAGCTGGGAGGTGGTACACCAAAGTGTTACGGTTGTTTCACAAACAAACCTCTTACTAATCCTGTATTAAAGCCAGAAGAGGGAGGCAAACAAGTTCTTCAGGGAGTGTTTTCTTTGCATTACTGCTACCAGTTTCAAAAGAACCACCAAAACAGCAGTTTGTGAGCCCATAGTCTTTCAGTTTAAACCCCTTCCCCATTGTCCTATCACTACAGTCCCTGATGAAGAGCCCCTCTCCAGCATCCTTGTAGCCGCCTTCAGAAACTGGAAGCTGCTCTGAGGTCTCCACTCAGCTTCTCTTCTCCAGGCTGAGCATCCCCAATGTCCTCAGCCTGGCTCTGTACAGGAGCTGCTCCAGCCCCTGCTCATCCTCATGGCCTCCTCTGGACTTGCTCCAACAACTCCATGTCTCTCTCATGCTGAGGACAGCAGAACTGCACACAGCGCTGCAAGTGGGGTCTCAGGAGGAGAGTAGAGGGACAGGATCCCCTGCCCTTCACCTGCTGCTCAACGCTGCTTTTGATGCAGCCCAGGACATGGGTGATTTCTGAGCTGTGAGTGCACACTGAAGCCAGCTCATGTTCAGTTCTCATCGACCAACACCCCCAAGTCATTCTCCTCAGGCTGCTCTGAATCACTTCTTAGCCCAGCCTGTAGCTGTGCCTGGGATTGCCCTGACCCAGGGGAGATCCTTGCACTTGGCTGTATCTATATATCCAGGTAGCAGCAGATTTCTGCACTTGTCAGTGAATAGGTGAGGAAAGAGAGATGGTCTGTGCGGAGCCCCTCACACACACTCATCAAACCTCCTCATCTTTATTCTTCTGAGGCATGTTTATTTTGATTCCTTTGTGGTGTTTAGCTTCAGTTTAACCTGGAATCTACCACTTGGGCAAGAGAAGAGGCTAACCAGGGGGCAGTTCACCCTGGCACAGTGCATTGGCCATGGTGAATTTGCAGTTGAATTGGGTATTTTCTCATAGATTTAGCAAACTCTCTGTGAAGTCGCCTTGAGGTTTGTTTGGTTTCTGTAGCATTCCTGAAACCTTTCACTTTTTAGAAACACATACTCTGTGAATTCCCTGAGTAGCAGCTGGTTTTGTGATACCTTTGTTGAGTAACACTTGCCTGATGTTGATCTGACACAAGCATAGGGCGGCTCTAAAGCCGTTCTCAGTGTAACAGCAGAACTTTGAACTCTTATCTGACTGCTGTTTTGAAACCATCTTGGATGTGAACCAGCTGCTTTTGTTCTGCTCAGTCCTGATATCTCTTTCTTTCTCCTAGAAGTCCAGTTCTTCTACTACAACCAATGAGAAGATCACCAAACTCTATGAGCTGGGTGGGGAGCCCGAGAGGAAGATCTGGGTAGATCGTTACCTGGCCTTTACTGAGGAGAAGGCTATGGGCATGACCAATCTGCCAGCAGTAGGCAGGAAACCCTTGGATCTTTATCGGCTCTACATCTCAGTGAAGGAGATTGGAGGATTGACTCAGGTGAGTGTCCAGCAGCCAGCATGGTGACTGGCTGATGCCCACCATCTGCCAGTCACAGGCTTAGTGGGAAGCGGAGTTTGAAGTTAGCTTTAGAACTAGATGGAAGCCCTGATTTCCCATTCAGCAGTGTTTAAATAACACTTATTAAACCCAGCATCCTTGAAGTGAGCCAGATGTCTGCTCCCCCAGTCGCTTGTTGAGAACAGTCTGTGGTGAGATTCTGTTCAAGTGCTTTTTTGCCCTGCTTTGTCCAGTGCAAAGGCTGGTGACACTGTCTTTGCAGCTGATTTCATTTGCAATCTGTCCCTGTTTAGAAACCTTTCTGTAGGTGAGGAAGAGAGCTGACTGGTTTTGGGGTTCTGAACATGACTGTGTCTGCTCTCCTTGGCACTTACTGCATCCTTTGTGTTAGCTGGGAAGTGTTGATTTCTCCCCAGAAAACCTCTTGGAAGAGGAGCTGGATTTTGAGTTCAGAGCCTCTTCTTTGGTTGTGCAGGTCAACAAAAACAAGAAATGGCGGGAATTAGCCACAAACCTCAACGTGGGCACGTCCAGCAGTGCAGCGAGCTCTTTGAAGAAGCAGTACATCCAGTGTCTCTATGCCTTCGAGTGCAAGATTGAGCGAGGTGAAGACCCCCCTCCAGATATCTTTGCAGCTGCCGACTCAAAGAAGTCTCAGACTAAGATACAGCCTCCATCTCCAGGTGAGTTTAGGCACTGGTTAGAGTTGTGAAGTGGGTGTTTGCACCGTAGGATCCTCTTGTTGTGGAGACTCTCCATGCTGTTGGTCAGGCTTCATTCCAAACTTCCACAAAGCCCCTGTGTCTGTCTCTAATTAGATATTCTCTAGTTGGGTAGGTTAAGTACTTCTGCAATCTGGGAGTGAGTGATAGAGGAATAAGTGAAGCCTCTTGGGACAGTGCAGGTTTTGTGTGTCCCATCTCTCTATCTCTGTACTAAGGAAACTTAAAAATCTATACATAGCTACATACACACACCCCTACACTTCCTCGTACATCACTGCCTTGTGGGAATCAGGTGGAAAGGGAAGTCTGGAGTTATCCCTACAAGCTGATCTCTGCATATTCTAACAGCAGCTTTTTTACTGCTCAGCTTTGGGAACTTGCTAGAAAAATTGTGCTTGTTTTGATTATGTCAAGTGCTGCCTTCGGGAGTAAATGCTTGATGTGGATGTGAACTCATCTTCCTCACCCATTACTTCTTTCCATCTTCAGCAGGAGATGGTGAGGACTTTCTGAGGCTCTGTGCACAGATACTTTGTAAGCCTGTTACAGGTTGAATGCTCTAGAAATGAAGCCCCTTAAAATGCACTTCTGTTGTTTCAAATGTGATGGAGTGCTCCGGTTTCTGAATATTTAAGCAGAACAATTCAGATGTGTTGAGCAAAGTCCCCCCAAAACACAACCAAAAAAGGAGGAAAGGTCCAGGCTGTCATCTTTACTCTTCATTGCTTGAATTGCCAACACTTTGAGCTTCAGTTTTCCAGTTTGTCTTACAAGTAAAAGCTTCCGATGCTTTTTCTGGTCGGGAGCCTGTTCATGTGGGTGAGATAAAACATTGTTGGCTTTGAAGCTCCTATAATGTGTGCAAAAAATGCCTTTCTGGTTCTGAAACCTGGCATTGTGTTCTGAGGAGTGGAATAATGAACCCTGTTTGGATTGTATTGCAGTTGTGTCTCAGCCTTGCTAAGCCCTCAGTTGATACTGTGCTTGTCTGAATACTCTGTTGGCAGCTCCGTTTGTCTGTTCTCTCTGTTACAGAGTGTTGGTTTCTTTAAGTCCTACTTCATATCTTTTCACTAGTCAGGAAAACCTGTTCCAGTGTAGCTTCAGCCTTGCTGTATTCTGTAAGACAAAGCAACTTCTGTGTCATTAAACTAAACTTCTGTCTGAAGTGGTGTCTTGGTTCCGCTTAACTGAGACCACAAATCCATCCCCACTTTCTTTCCAAAACCACTTTCTTGCCCCCCAGAGATACTAGGCAGTGGACCAAAGATGTTAAGAACATGTGGAGTTTATTTGGAGAAGGCTGGGACTTTTCAGGAGCCACTTAAACCTTCCTGTAGCACTTGCTGCCTGTCAGAATGGGTTTGAAGGGGCATCAGCTTTTGTGTCGCTTCAGCTAACACGGAGCTGTATGGAGGTGGTGAGTCTGCCTTCAGGGCTGTACTACAGGTGATCTGCTTCAGCACATCAGCAGGAAGAATTTGCAGGGCCGCTATCCCCACTTGACTTAGTCTACAGGTTTGATTCCTGTGCTCTGTGGTATTTTCTGTGTAAAATGCTCTCTCCAGTTGTCTTAGTCCAGATTTCTGCCACTAGGAATATGCAGAGGCAGCCCTGAAGCATGGTTGGTTGCTCTGATCCTTTAAGCCATATCACTCAGCATGTTCATGCTTCTGTTTCACTTTCCTTTTCTTCTTCTCTCTTGCTCCTCTGGATGAGCAGGAACCAGGGGTGTAAGCACGACACGAAGCGCTCTCACAACCCAGAGCAGAGCAGCTAAAGGCAGGATTACAGGACAATCAGCTAGGTTCAACTCTTGGTGCTGGAGCTGTTTCCATGCGTTCATAACCCTCAGAACCCAAAAGCGTTTCCAGAAGGGCTGGAGTGGCCTGGTTATTGCCTCGTGGGCACTCGGCACAGGTCTCAAACACACTTCTTGGGTTCCTGCTCACAAACTGCGGCGTGTCCCCAGGGAGGCGGAATCAGTCTGCGTTGGGTTTTAATTCCCAGAGCATGGAACTGGCCCGGCTCCAGCTGTGTGTAAATTTGTGAGTGGGAGGGACGCCGGGGGGTGGGGACAAACACCAAATGGCAGCGATGTAGGGAATGTCTCCAGGCCTCTTCCTGCCGGTGCCAACATCGCACGCACACAGAGAGCGGCCAATTCCTGCGGGAAACGCGTGGAGCTGAACCCGCTGCGGAGGGAAGGAGAGCGGCCGTGAATGAAGCTCCCCTCTGAGCTCGCCTCTGCCCTTCCTTCTCCAGAGACCTCCCCGTGCTGGGAGGGAGTCGCAGGGAAGAGGACAGGGTGCCAGGAAGGTGGGGTGTAAACAAACATGCCCTGGATGTGACCTCGGAGGGTTTTAATGAATAGCTGAAATGAGTCATCAACCAGCGGGGATGGGGTGAGGATATCGGGTGCTGGATGGGAAGTCATGGAAACAGGAATTAAGAGTTCAGGTCTTGCCAGCTGCGAGGAGCAGATGAACCTGGGCTGACGCTGTCACAGCAATCCCGGGCCAGAGGGGAGCTCCTGGACCTCCCAGCACAGCTGGATTACACAGGATGGCCTGGGAGTTTTGATGAAAGCCTCCTTTGGAGCCTGCTGGACGGGTTTTGTCATTCACTGAAAGATCCAGCATCGCCAGCATTCCCTGTTCCAGGAATCCTTGGGAGTGGTGCTTGAATTAACCTGAATGAATTAACTCCTGTGGAAGAGCAGAGCAGATGGAGAAGCCTTGTTCAGAGTTACTTGGTGGCTTCAGCTGATGTTGTGGAGTTTCCAGCACTAGAAAGAGCATGAGATGTTTCATGAGAGAGCTGGAAGCCACCTTGCTGGGTAGAAAGAGTGTGAAGGTGATGGTCAGTAGTTGTCACTTGGCAAGAAGCACTGTATTTCCTGACACATGGTGCTCTGTAGAGCATCAAGCTTTGGAGCCGGATAGGTTGGGCACCGCAGCATTGTGCCACAGTAGTGACAGTGGTGTATAAATGGAATGTGGCTAAGAATGAAGAGATGATGAAAATGAACATGTCCTCTTGGTTCTAGGTCACTGTGTGGTTCTTCTGGGAAGTCAGGCCCAGTGTGTCTTTGAAATGTTGAGCTCCTTGTACTCTTTTTGGCCATATTTCATCTGTCTCTTGAAGGACTCTTTGCTCTGTGTTCTTGAAGCTGATGTTCTGGGAGGTTCTGGGTTACATCTGTAGGGTGCAGAGGTGCTCACACCACGTTTCTGTTCTTGCAGCGGGTTCAGGCTCAATGCAGGGTCCTCAGACACCTCAGTCCACCAGCAGCTCCATGGCAGAAGGAGGAGACTTGAAGCCACCAACTCCAGCTTCTACGCCACACAGTCAGATGCCTCCTTTGCCAGGCATCAGGTATGAAACCATTGCAGCCTATTCCACTATGCCGGATGCAGACTGTGAACATGAGGTTGCTCCTGTGTCACTCCTAAAGAAGACTGGAGACTTGAGAACCTATTTTGGTGGGACTCCATGGCTTCACTCCAATGTTAATGGCTCACAGCAACATTATTGACTGCATTTGTGTGTAAATAATCATTTTGGGTCTGGGGACAGTGTTGTAGAAGTTCTTCGTGCCTCTGTTGGAGGAGCATCACTGGCCCTTCTAGGGGATAGCAACACCTAAGGGGGAACATGTGGGGAAAAGTATCCTGAGGAGCACTATGGACCTCTTTAATTCTGTTTCTATGGGTTGTTTTTTAATCAGGAGTAACTCAGTGGGCCTTCAGGATGCCTTTGCAGATGGTAGTGATCCTACGTTCCAGAAACGGAACTCCATGACTCCAAATCCAGGGTACCAGCCCAGCATGAATACCTCTGACATGATGGGTCGCATGTCTTATGAGCCAAATAAAGATCCTTACAGCAGTATGAGGAAAGGTGAGGAAGTCCTTGCATGCTTTTCTCCCTTAAGCAGTAATCCCTGTATCTGGCTGTATGCTGGAGTGTGCTGTAGGAGACCTTCTGCTTGCCCTTCTTCCCCAGAAGATGGGATATATCTTTCTGAGGCAAAGGTAGACACATTTATTGGTTCTTCTTTTAATATTCCAGCTCCAGGAAGCGATCCCTTCATGTCCTCAGGGCAGGGCCCCAACAGCGGTATGGGTGACCCTTACAATCGTGCTGCAGGTCCAGGGATGGGCAACATGGCCATGGGACAGCGGCAACACTATTCCTACGGAGGTCCTTATGACAGGGTGAGGTGGGTACTTCAGCCTGGTGAGATCCTGATTTGCTTGACTCACGTGAAATGATGATTTTCTCTTTACTGCTGTGACTTTGCTGATCAGCCTTTTCCATTAGAGGAGCAAGGGTGGATTTAAATGGTTGTGGGGGGTTTTCCCTTTGTTCCCATGTAGGACGGAACCTGGCATGGGACCTGAGGGCAACTTAGCCACGGGAACCCCGCAGCCAAACATCATGCCTTCCACCCCGGAGTCGGGGATGTACTCTCCCAGCCGCTACCCACAGCAGCAGCAGCAGCAGCAAAGGTCTGTGTGGGGTCTTGCCACAAACAGCTCTTCTCACTTAGAGAGCTCTGAGACTGTGAAAGCAATGCATGCATCTGATCAGACAAGTAATGCATCTGTTTCTTCTCCAGACATGATTCCTATGGCAATCAATTCTCCACTCAAGGCACATCCTCGGGCAGCCCCTTCCCTAGCCAGCAAACTACCATGTACCAACAGCAACAGCAGGTAAATCATCATCAGAAAGCCTCTGATGTGTTTGACTGAGACATAGAAGAGTTTTATCTGTGCAGATATGAAAAGGGGAGGATGAAAACTCTTTGTGCTGTGTGTTTGCTTTATGGAATGTGTAGAATTAAGTAACTTAAATGGCAGGTGGGTTTTTTTTCCCAGTGTCCGAATAGCTGAAGTTTTCATTAGTGTTTCCACTGTTGGGTCAGCAAAACAATGTTTGGAGAAGGGAGGCTGTGCCACTTGCAGATGTGTGAGGTCAGGAAACTTCACTGGGTTTGTCTGCTGCTATGGAACTTTCTAGGTCCCATCGTGTTCCTGTAACATTTGAGTTCTGAGGGATCTGCTGGGTTTGGTGTTGAGTCTTTGATCTTCTGGGGAGCTGTTCCAGGTGGATCCTTCTGCACAACCTAGGCCTCTTTCTGTTGTCTCTGCCTTACTGAGCCTGCAGACAAGGGTTTCAGACCTGCCTCCACTCCATTGCCCCACTGCCTCCTACTCACTGTTCACAAAACACCGGGTTTGTTTCAGGACAGTCTGAATGAACATATTTCTCTTTCCATAATCCTTACATATGACTTGCTCTTTGTATCAGTGCCAGGACCCTGATA
>JBCJKH010058988.1:0-11321 GCA_039877255.1 Loriculus beryllinus
ATGGGGCAGCCACAGCTTCTCTGGGCACCCTGTGCCAGCGCCTCAGCACCCTCACAGGGAAGAGCTTCTGCCTGAGACCTTAGGAGAAAGCCCAGTTACTGTCACTTTCTGAGATTCCTGGCACCGTAATAACATTTTTTACATACAAGGAAAATGTCTAAGCAAGCAATTACCACCTCTTTTAGATAATCGTGGCCCATAGACCACCTACCTGTGCTTCTCTGCTAATCCCACAAAACAGTTCAGCTCCTGAGCTCAACCTTCCTCTACAGGGCCACAGCTGATAAAGATCCATAGACGTCAGTAAGATTCAGTGGCATCAACTGATGAGGCCAGGGAAGGCTTGGGATATGACACAGACCAAAAGGCCCCTAACATAGTTAGAAGAAGGCTGTGCATCTGGGCATGAAACTGATTGGCTGTGTCCAAGAGAGAGGGACTTTGGCACTGAGAAGAGCCAATGGGTGGCAAATGGCCTAAAGTCATCTTTTGCTTGAAAAGGAGGGGAAGAGTGAGTCACAGCAGGGGTTGGACTCACATCTCTACTCCACAACCCTGAGGCAGATCCTGAGCGCTGGAACACATTTTGGAAAGCATGCTCTGCTACCAGCAGTGGCACAAACAGGACTTCAGAACCAGTAAAAACAGCCTGAGAAAGGGTATGATGGTGAGAGACAAGGAGAATGCATGTTTGTAACCAAGGACAAAGGTTGAGAGGGCTCCTGAGCACAGGTCTAGCCTAGAAAAAACAGCCTATGATCCAGCTGGAGGCAATGGGTTCAGACAGAGCCAAAGGGCTCGAAGGCGCAGATGACAAATTCAAATGGGAACAAGGGATGTGCCACTAACCATGGGGTTCATTGACCACTGAAGCTGTGTGAAAACGCTTAATGCTCTGGAAGTGCTCTAATAAAGATCTCTCATCGTGAGGGAAGAGCTTTAGGTGAACAGAAGACAACCTCAAGCCAAGAAGTTGTTACTGGGCTCAGTATGTGTTGAAATGCATCAAACTGCCCTGTATTATGCACTGAGAGATCAGAGGCACCAGCCTGATCCAGGACCTATGGTGCTATGGCCCAAGTTCACCCTTCTTGGACTAAATACATGGCAGAGGTGGAGGGAAGAGGCAGCAGTGCTCACCCTGCAGCTCCTCCTGCAGACTGTGTCCATTTGCCTGTGGCATCACCCCACCTCTTCTGGCACAAGCAGAGGCTTTGGGAATGTGTTGGAATCTCTGGAGTGACTGAAATCCCCCAAATCTCTGGGATTTCTTGTGTCAGCCCCTTCCTGATCACTCCTGCCCTTCATTCCAGGAGCCTGCCCTTCCTTCGGGATCTGCGACTGCTGTAGCAGGGAAGCACACACTGAGATGTTTGAGGCTTTCTGGAAGCATCAGGAGAGGGCTAGGAGTTCACACTGATCCCTCCACACCCCATCCTGCCAGCAGCATCCTGCAGCCAGGAAGAGCACAGCCAAAGCAGGAGCCTGCGTCCTGCCCCTGCCATTGCAGACACAAGAAGGAGACCACGTTCAAAATTAATATGTATTTTTATTGAATAGTTGCTCTAAGTGGACTTGTGAAGCCACCATAGAATCACTCCTGTCATCTCAGCAGTGGTTCAGTAACAATTATCAGCTTTGCAAGAGAAGAAAACCAAACAGAAGAGGGTGCATTAAAATAAATAGGTTATTTTTCTCTTATCTTTAAAATAAACTTTTCAAATAAATACTTTGGGTTGTTCGGGGTTTGGTTTTTTTTTTTTTTTTGTTTGTTTGAGGGTTTTTTTTCTTTTTTTTTTTTCTTTTTTTCCCTTAGAAGGTACAAGAGTATTGTCAAAAAACAGCCATCAGGTTATAAACATATATTATACCTTATAGAAAGGAACCCAAGTGGAGACAGCAGGGAGGGATCTCTTTATACACTGTACAGAATGCCTTTGTACCAGTTCAGTGGAGGATTAGACACTTTGGGTTCTTGGTACGAAACTCTTCCTTGAAGCCAAGGGTGATCAATCTTCTAAGGAGAGCTTTGTGCTGAGGTCACCTGGGGAGGCAGGAGGCAGCTCTGCCGCTGCTGGTCCACAGAGTACCAGAAAGGGCTGAGGGAGCTGCTGGGAGATGATGGGCACAGAAGAGTGGGATGGGAAGGGGAAAGGGCTCTGCTGGGCCAGCTCTGGGATGACCACACACCTGCCAGCTGGAACAGAACGTGTAAGAAACCTCCTCTCCCCATGCCCAGGCCAGCTCAACATGGGCGGTTTGGTCCTGCTTTTGCTGGAGCCCTTTGGAAGGTGCAGTAGGACAGAGACCTAACGAGAGGCTTGGCACTGCTCCCCCTTACCTGGTACTTGCGCATTCACCCTGCCCCACAAGGTGTGTGATCTCTTCCCATCCGTCCATTCAACCATCCGTCCATCCATGTCCCTCCTACCACGAATGGGTGTTGGGGTGGGGTGCATCCCCCATCTACTTTCCTCACATGCTGATCACAAGAAGTTAAACCTTCCAATATCTGAAGAGCTCCCAATTTCCTCCACCCAAGGGCCAGAGATGGAGCAAACTAGTGAAGTGTGTGCTGCAGACAGCAAGCTGGGGGCACAGCGTGCTCCTCCACTGTGCAAACTCGTCACCTCTCCACTCATCCCTCCATTGCACTCAAGCAGCCATTCCTAAATGGTTATCCTGTGCTTTGGCATCTTTTGGTCAATGACACTTGCCCATAGTTTGGGGTTCACATATGGGGATGTGGAAGAGCGAACTCAACGGGATTTTATGGGAATCTGAGGGTAGAGTCCCAAAGAACTTGCCCCCTGTTCTTTGAGGTACTTGGCTGGCACCAGTGTTTCTCAGGGATGGGTGGACAGAAGCCTAAGGACCATTTCGGCCCTTCGAGTAGGAGAGTTGAGGAGCTGGAAAGGGAGAGAGACTCCACCTTGGTCGCCAGTGACCCCTCATTACCAGTGCAGGGGCCAGTAGGCAAGGAGGGGAGAGAGACCAAGGGAAGCCTCAGAGAAAGCAAGCAGCAGCAGGACTTCTTGTGTGGATGGAGCTTTGGAGGTCTGGGCAGGAAAGGAGGCTCCCGCATGGGGAGCAGAGCAGGCAGAGTGCAGGTCATGCTCAGCAACTCCTGCCTCCTGCTCCTCCGGCACCTGAGTGTCCCTTTCCCCATCTAAATCCTCCCTACATCCCTGCATGTTTCCCAGCAGAGAAGCCCCCATCCATTAGAGACACACAACACAAGAGCCGTTCCCTGGCAGAGCGGATCCATCGCTGTCAGCTCCCAGGGAAAAGGGAGGACTTCTCGGCACACGACTCTCCCAGAAGAAAACCAAGACACGTCAGGACAGAAACAGACCCAAACTGCCGGGACAGGCAGCTGCAAACAAACAGCCAGAGCAGATGTGATGTGACTCACTGCAGGGTGGGGCAGGAAAGGGGCTCCCAACCACAACCAGAGCTGGAGTCTTCCCTGAAGGGAAACCAGACTCTGGCAGCTGGAGATGGGGAGAGTGGGATGGATTTGTTCTGGGGGTGTTAGGAAAAGTTCAGGAAAAAAAGCATGATGAGAGGCTACCCACAGCGGTCCTGACGCTAGAGGAGCTCTGTGAACCAGAGCTGGCCTCCGTGGAGAGCTTCTGGCAAATCCTGACTTGGCCTTTCTGCCAAGAGCAAGGAATGGGAGCTGGATGAGACCCCTCCAGATGGACTGGGAAGCAGTAACCCCCCATGAAGCAGCCTGCTCCTGTGAGCAGGTTAGAGGCCAGCAGCCCTAAACCTCTCTAGCCCATGCAACCACAAGTCCTGGATGTCTTTGCATTTTGAGCTCAACACAGCTAAACCAAAGCCCTGCGCTGGTCTGACAGCCCTCAGTGCCCGTCTTGGGCTCTCTTCCTCTCCAATTCCCCTCCTACATGGCCCCTATTTCATAATACATATCTCACAGGTTTTTCATTTCTTGGAGATGAGACACTCGGGAGAAGTGGTTGGACTGCTCAGCCCTGCATCCCACTATGGCACCATTCCCTAGGAGAACTGGGGCTCCTGCACTGGCCCAGGAAAGGCCCATTAGGTAGAAGGATACTGCAGGAGTCCTGGTCTGAAGGTGAGTGTGTTGCAGGAGCAGCACAGGACTTGGCTGAGCAAAGCTCTGGGGAGCAGGTGTGTGGACATCCATCTCCTCATCCAACAGCTCCAGCACCTGGGGGAGGTCACCCCGTGCCTGCATGACTTGGGAGGCCATGAAAATGATGCAGCTTCACATGTTGAGTCATTGCACCATCAGGAGAGGAAGCAATGAATTGCAGAGATACAGAGGTGGTAACTAAATTTACAAGTAGGATCCATTTAAAAAGGAGGAGGAAAAAAAACCCCAACCATATATCAAAGTAGAACAAGTTGGAAAATTCTGTTCATTAGTTTTCTTCAGAAAGTTTCAATGAACCATTTCACATTCTCATTGGAATGAGACAATTCCACAAACCCTCAGTGAAAAAGGGACCTTTTCTTTCCTTAAAAAAAAAAAGGTTAATTCTTCTAGGAAGAAGGACTTGTATGAGAACAAGCAGAGAAGGGAACTGAGTGCTCAGGAGGAAGGGTGCCTCTCAGTGGAAGTCTCTCCCCCAGGCATCACTTGGAAGTGAAGAGCCAAGCAATTATTGGCATATGGATAAATATGACTGCAATATATAAGTGCTGCCACAGGGACATGGACTGAGCTTATGGGGGTCACACATCTACAGGGCATCCTCTGAGAAGGTCATTGCCCTAAAACCCAACCCATTGCAGAGTTCAGGGCTGGCCACAGAGGGCATACAAACCACACAGATGTGGCCTTCTCTGTTCTTCATGCCAGGAGATCCTCACTACAACCTAGAGCATCATCCTGAATCTCCCACAGCTTATGGAAGTGGTCTCTTTCTATCTTTGGCCAAAGGAAGCATCTTTCAACGTCCCCCCTTTGTCTCCAGGTGAAAGCAGGGTGAGGATTTCAGTCATGTCCCCAACATGTCCCAGACACAAACTCACACCAGGGCTAGGATTCATCTCTCCTTCCACAGGGAACCTTGACTTCCAGTATTTGGGTCCTGTTTGAGTTCAGGGAGACAGGCACCATCAGAACATCATTTAATGAATAGTGTTTTCAAGGGGGATGAATCACTCTCTGAATCTGCTTTTCACTGCAATGGACGGAGCTTGGATCAGCCACAAGTTTTAGACAGCAAATGTATGGGAAGAGGAATCCCATGATGAGAGCCTACCTCCTCGCCTCACCCCAGAGCCAGCACTAAATCCTACCCTCTCCCTGCAAAGCAGACGCCCCCAGGACAAGCTGTAAACCTCCTTTTCCCCCTGTCCCAACTACCTGGGAACTAGAGGCCTAGGATTAGCAAGAACCATACTGGGAAATCATCTTTCAGCATGCACAAGTGTACCAGGAAGCCAACCCCTGCATCTGTCACCGTTCACAGCAGTATCATGAATATTATTAGTAATAGACCTAGCCATCCTAACGTTATATTTCTATATACAAAAATAGATCCACAGAACTCTACGTGAAGAGGTGGCTGAGGGAAGGCAACGGACGAGCCCTGGGTGGCAAGGACTTGGAGGAAGCCAAGGGACATGTTGCATATATTTCTCCAGGGGATCTGTTTGCTTCCCTCTGCTCTCACGCTCTTTGGAGGAGGAACCAGCAGGAAGAGCTGAGCACTGGGACATCCTCCCAGCTCCAGCTCCCCTGGCCGATGGGCTGGTGGCAGCAGGGTCACTCCCGACAGCTGGCAAGCAGAGATGGGGCTTGGATCAGCCTTGGAGTCCAGGACCAGGAGGAGCTCCCTGTAACTGCAGCAACAGGTTGGGCTTCTTATCCTCACAGCAAGCAAAGCACGAAGCACTGACCCTGAGTCAGGTTTCCTCCTGGTCTGCAGATGGCCCAGTCCCAGGACTTGCTTCAGACCCATCTTCGGTTTGCCACAGGAACACCCTCAGCAATGCCTCTAGGGTTTGCCCACCAGCATCACCCTGGTGTTGGTTTTGGTGTGACACTGTGCAGCAAGGAAAGCGAGGGGAGGACTTAAAGGCAACTTCAGGAAGGGAAAGTCAGGCTCCCATCTTCCAGGCCCCCTTTTTGCCCTCTGCTTCCCTCCAGCCCGAAGCAGGAGGTGCAGGAGTACCCCCAGGCTGTCCCCCATGGTGAGTGCTATCCCATGGGGCTGGCAGCGCAAGCACAGGGTGCACACTTGTGTCTGTGATCTTCATTTTGTTTAAAGTGAATTCAGTGCTGGTGGAAGGTACCAGATTGGGGCTCTTGATGCCTGTGGCATCAATGGAGCCAGGCAGCAGCTCCCATCCTGCTGGGGTTTGCACCCTGGAGGCAGCCCTTCAAGGCATTGAGAAATGAATGGCAATTTCAACCCAGCTTCTTGTTCTCCACCAAATCCCAGAGGGGACCTTTCCCTTGCTGCAGTCGGGCAGAAGCGAGTGGGCTGGGCTGCCTCCTATAGCTCCTTCCCCTGCCAGAAGGTTTCTAAAGCTTCCCACACCTTCCCTTCCTCTTTGAGACAGAAAAATACGATGCCATCTCATTCCTTCTCCCAGAGGCTTCCAAGCCCATATGGAAGTCGCTGCCACTGGCGGGACCCTGCCTCACCCCAGCCCTTAGGAAAAGCAGATCTATAGCCACGTGAGAGCAGAGAGGCCACCCAAAGAAAGTGCTGGAGAAGGAGAAAGACAAAGAAGAGAAGGTCTCGCTCCTGGAGAACTCTCGCACAGGGAATGCATTGACCTGACTTGTCCCCCCGCCAGGAAGGACCTCACCATGGGGCAGTGCCAGGTCTGAAAACCCTCCCAGAGCAGAGTCCTGAGGACACCCCCCCCAAACACCCTCCGTCTTCCTGCTCTTTTCCTTTCCTGGTCCCTCACCCGCATGTGCAAAACCACCACTGGTGCCCGGCGGGTGCCAGCTCCCCCGGGCACTCCTCTGTGGGACCCCCAGCTCACCAGTCTTATTCCCAAGGGGTTATGGTGGGTAAGGGGGAGAACACTGCAGAATGGACGGGTGCTGGAAAAGGAGGGGGATGGCAAGGAGAGGAGGACGCGAGGAGGAAGAGGAATAAAGCCTGCTTCTCCTCCCTGGGAGGGTCATACCGGCTTATCCAGTGTCTTGGGGAAAGGTGTGCCGCTGGAGGAAGAGATCTTCCTGCAGACCGTGTTAGTGTGGCTCTGGCAGCGGCAGCCGGGTCGTTTCAGGCCGTCATAACCCCGCTGGCAAAGTTTGAGGCACCCCAGGGTAGGAAAGTAGCAGCAGAGGCAGGGCATGAGGATGGAGAGGAAGCTCATGGCAGCCCAGCGGGCGCAGCAGGACCCCGGCCCGCAGGAGCAGGGGTCGTCGGCGCAGGTGTCCTCGTCGTCGGTGGAGCAGTGGTAGAAGAGACCCTTGACGCAGCAGAGGCAAGTCCCGTAGTCGAGGAGGCTCTCCGGGGAGCAGAGGCAGCGCTGGTTGCAGAGCCAGCAGGAGGGCAGGCTGCGGGCGGCCGTGCAGCGCGCGCACTTGCAGCGCCCGCACTCCTCGCAGAGGAAGAGGTGCCCAGGGTGCAGGGGGGGCTTCTCCACCACCCCCTTCAGCGGAGACTCCTCTGCTTTCAGCTCGCTGGCCCGCGGCTGCGTCCGGATCAGGGAGTGCCCAGAGTGGGAAGGCGTGAGGCTGCTCAGGAGGCGCTGGTCGGAGGCCGTGGTGCTTTGGGAGACGGAGCTGGCCGTGCTGGAGTGGCTCATGTGCTGTTGCAAAGGTGGTGTCTGGTGCTGTTGGCTGTGGCTGCGGTGTAGGTCCTGGAAGGTGGAAGACACCAGGCGGTCCTGGGACCACTCCTGTTTGTGCGGAAGCTGGGACAGGGATGGGTTGGAGCGGGCTTGCTGGAAGCACGCAGCCGGTCTCTCCACGTAGTTGTTGCTGGCACGGATGGAGCGGATTTGGTCGATGGACAGGACCTGCTGGAATTCTTCCACGGGTGGGTCCATCGTCTCATCACAGCTGAGTTCAGCCACACTGGAAGAGAGCTGCATTTCCAGGAGTGAGGAGACCCTGCGGCATCAGGGCACATCTACAGATCCTAAAGGATGGGGCAGGAAGACAGAGAAAACGTTTGTGTTACATTCTATAACAGATCCAGCCACACAAAGCAGGAAGCAAAGGCCGGATGGAGAACTCCTAATGAAGTTATTTCCAACAGTCAGACTCCAAGTACTTTTGTGCCTGGGGACACTCATGCTGGACATAGCCAAAATCTGTCCCTTGACTCAGGCAGTCACAGCATCTCCTCAGGCTTCTTATGTCCTTCCAGAGGATTTGCCACCCCTTGCCAGGACTGATGGATCCCATCCATCCTTCCTCTCCTTCCCAGGGGAAATGTCAGCCCTCTCTGGAGGAGGAAAACTTAAAGCTGTGACTTATCCAGAGCCAGTGGCAGAATTGGGAACAGCATTACCTCCAGAGAAGGGAATCCTTTCGGGGTTTCCCAGTGCACCAGGAGCAGCCTCCCAGTGCTGTACCATGGGCATAGGGTTGGAGGAGAGCTGGACACTAATTTCAGGCAGTATCAACAACAAATTACAACTAATGTGACACGTGCTGGGCCAGAGACAAGCCAACCCCGCAGCTCCCACTGCAGCATCCCGCTTTCCCATGCACACCCAGGAGCCAAGTCACCCCCTCAGGAACCCCGGGAAGGGCAGGGTTTGGTTTCTCCTTCACCCCAGCACAAGCAGAGGGGAAGCAGGGAAAGCAGCGCTGTCAGCAGGCAAGCCCCGGCCTGCTCCCAGCCCTGAGGCTGCCGTGTGTCTGCTGCTGTGCGCAGGAAACGGTACTTCCTGAGTCTGCAGCACCGGCAGGCGCCTGCTTTATCCCAGAGGGAAGGTCCGGACCCCCCGAGGGCAATGGGGCTGGGGCGGGGAGCACCCCCGTGTCCTACAGCTCCCTCCACAGCAGGTTTGATCTGATGGCATCAGACCCATCACCAAACCTGGGTGCCACCAGCCCTCTCCGCTGGCGTCTGGTGAAGCCTCAGTGCGGCTGAGTGAGGAGAGGGGCAGAAGGACTCTCAGTGGAGCCACCTCTCTCCCCTTAGGATGAATGGAAGGAGAAGCTTGTGCTGCCCACAAAACAAGGCAAGCGGAGCACACGGAGGATGGGGCCATTCTGCGTTCCAGACCAGCCCCCCCAGCACTTCCAGCCCAGATCTCGGTGTCAGATCCCTGCTCTCTGGGCACAGCCAGTTTCCCCAGGACAAAGCCATTCTCCTCTGGCAGATCAGACGAGTGATTCCTCAGTGACACAGACACCTCTTGGTGCCCGGACCTGCAGGAAGGTGCTGTTTCCCTGAGGAAGCTCCCCATGGTCAGCCAGTGCTAGAGCCTTTCAAGTAGGTGAGGGGCCACAGGTAGAATCTGCTCATGCAGCAGAGAGAAGCAGAGGGAAGATTGATTTTCATTAGCCAGGCTGACCTTGAGAAGCAGGCAAAAGCAAAGGCAACTTATTTGACTGTTCAAGCAAGATCTCCTCTCTCCCATTCCCCTCCCAGGAAAGAAAAAGCAATGGATCTGCTGATATTTGGGATTTTCCTGTGCCCCTCTCTTTGTGATTCAAGTGAGATGTTCACCCCATCCAAGGAGAGGCAGGCAGGCAGGGAATTAGCAGGTCTTCTGGGACACCCACAATAGATTTGGATGCTTATTTACCACTAATACCAAGGTGAATTGAGAGGGCAGAGCTGACCTAGGTTGTGAGCGCACTGACAGGATGGGAATGGGCCAAGGAGGAAAAACACCCTCCTGTGAGTTGCTGCCTGCTGCCACTGAGCTCCTCACCTGGCCTTGCTAAAGCACAGGCTGGTGACCTGGAGTCCCCTGGATCCCTGATGGGATATGACCCATCTTCATCTGCAGCTAGGACTGCACAGGGGGGAGTGGAGAGCAGCCTCCAAAGGTTCCCAGGTCCCTCAAGACCCAGATCCCACATGTCAGGGTGGGATCATGTGGAGGAAGATGCTGATTCCACCCACGGAGGAGCTGCTCACAGCTGGGTGTCTGTCCCCTATAACCTATGCAATGAGATTTGGCAGTACTTGGGCATTAGGGCTTGGGCAGCAAAGCCCCACGAGGCTTCCGTGGTGGGTCTGAACCAAAGTGTGGCCCAGGGAGCAAGACTGAGAGTCCTGAGATAAAGAGCAGTCCAGGGGCAGACCCACCACAGCCTCCCCCAGCCCTCTATGCAAGACCTGGAGCTCAGGAGACATGAGGACACCCATGAGCTGGGCTTAGGCAGAAGGAAGTGCACAGGGGACACTGTGAGGAGGAACAGAGCCTGGGAACAGCAGGCAGACAGAGCTGGCAGTCGGGCCATGCAGTGTCTGCCAACCCTGACACTTAGGATCCGGGCTTGAATGGGTCCTGGGCAAGACGGGTCCTGGGCAAGACAGTTCCTGGGAGGACCCCCAGCACTGAACCAGGGCCCAAATGCTCCTGGACCTCCAATTTCCAGGTGCAAGGTTTGGACATGGACTCAGATTTGCTGGCTTTGGGAGGCAAAAGTCCCCCTGGGACCCAAGGGGACAAGAACCAGAGGATCAGTGGGTCCTCCAGTCCAGTGGAATGGAGGGAAGACAGAGTGAATACCGCAGCTGGGACCTCACTGCTGCCCTCAACCCGGGGAGCCCAGTGGTCCCCACTCGCTCCCTGCTCCAACCAGTCCATATCCCAGTTCCCCGCGGGAAGGCCGCCCCCAGGGCACTGATGCACACCCCGCTGCCCCGCTGCCATCTGAGGGGGCCGGGGCAGCGTGTCCCCAGCCTCCTCCTCCTCACACCCTGCCTGCCAGGGTCTTGCCAGCCCGGAAACCGGGCGAGCATTATGGCCGCAGCAGCCCAACACATCTAATAAGTTCGTGTGATAGTGGCCAGAGCAGGGATCGTAAAAGCAAATTATTTACAGGCTGGGGTGGCTGCGAGCCGGGGACGATGGGGCACAGGGCTCCCAGGTGAGAGGAAAGGAAAGGGATTTTTCCCTCTGAAGGGGCTGCTAGGACCATCCAGCACTGCGGGGAGCAGAGGGGTGGTGGCAGGAGGAGGATGCCCCAGCCCCGGTTTGCAGCAGCCCACGAGTGGGTCGTATACGGCAGCAACACCGCACCCAGCCCCTCCGTATGCGGGCCCCACAGCCCTCTCGAGAAGCTCCGCACAGCACAGCCCCGCACAGCACAGCACAGCCCCGCACAGCACAGCACAGCCCCACACAGCACAGCACAGCACAGCACAGCACAGCACAGCACA
>JBCJKH010058989.1:0-16971 GCA_039877255.1 Loriculus beryllinus
GGGAACTGGTCTAAGTAGTCACTCTGAACAGAGGATAGTCTCAGGAGAGCTATAAGAAAGTTCCAACAGCTGTCTTCTGGAAGTGCCAGTAGAGGTTTAAAAAATTACTGATGGCTTTGCTCTTTATTTTCTGGGTAGGTCTTTGTTATGGATGCATCTATTCTTCCCCAAGTTCAGTCATTTGGCCAGAAATCAGCAAAAGAATCATCACTACTTGACACTAAAATGCCAATCCCAAGGAAAAGAACTACTATGCTATGGGATAGGAGCTTAGAAGATGTGATTGAAGACGATGAGGAGGAACAGCACATGTCAAGAGAAGAAGCAATGCAGCATCAAGAAGCAAATCAAGTTTGTATGGGAAGAGAAGACTATATGGTATGTGCTAAGGCTTTTTTAAGAATAAGTGTAGAATGGAGTCTTGAAACAAAATGGTATTCTTGTTTTCCCATCTCATGGTTTTCTTGGTGGTGGTTTGTTTTTTTTTTTTTTTTCCCTGATCACCATTATTCTACTTGAATATGGTCTTCAGATCTATAAGTGTGATTACTCATGACTTAGTGCCTATTGTGGGAAAAATTTGTATAGACCGAGAAGTAAGTTGCAGATTTCTATTTCTCTCCTTTTGGTAACCCATGGTCAATGCACAGCAAGTAATATTACCTGTTTTCTAGCAGTATAGAAGACTGTTCCTTTGTGGTTTCTGTACAGGAAAAATATGAAAACTGTTCTTTAAGGAACAGCATTTTTGGTCAATTCTAGGGAAGACAAGGGTGAGGGAACAGGGGACTTGAGGTTTTTGTGGAGTTTTCATTAATATTGCCCCAAAATGAGGATCTGGAAAACAAGAACCAAATCCTGTGGTGCTTAAGCCTGTATTTTTAAGACAACTTCCAGAATTCTTGTAATAAGCTTGTTATTTGCTGATGCCTACTCTGTGTGTATTTATAAATTGCTGATAGTTCAGTCTACTCTTGAATTCTCCTGTTGTATGAATGAGCTAGTAAAAGAACTGTAAGAACTTTTGCCAGTTAAAATTGTTGTAATGGTTGAGGAAAGGTGGGGAAAAAAAGTCACTTGTGGTAAATTGTTTCTTTATTGAAAATTTATGGTAATTCTAGACACTGCTGAATCTCATAGAAGATTTGAAGAAGAAACTTATTGCTGAAAAGAACAACAAACTACTGCTGGAACTAAAAATTCGTGAAGAAGTCACGCAAGAATTTACACAGTTTTTTGCTAAACGGGAAAGAGATTTCAAGTAAGAGAGCTTTAAGTGGTTTTAAAGTTACTGATTTAAAAAAGTAAAATTCACTTGTTTCTTAAACCTGTCTCTCGGCCAAAAGAAACCATCCACACTCTTCTGATAGACCTGCTGCATTTGTTAATACAACTGTTTTCTATTTGGATGATGAGTTCAGGAGAAATGTCTAATCTATAAGTGGTGTTTGTTCCCTTAGAGCTTTCCCTACAAGAAAGGCTTTTTTTTTTTTTATAGGATTTCCTTTCAGAAGAGGGATGCTTGAATGTTCTTTAGTTACTGCAGTCTTGGGAATACTCCAGACAGATATTTTGACTCGGGAAGCTTACTAAAAAACTTTAAGTGCTATCCATAATCTTTAAATATATTACTCTCCCCTCATTCTTTGAAGGTGCGTCATGTGGGAAATATACTTGTATTTTGGTGTAGCAGCACTGTTTTGTGTATCATTCTATTGTGCTAAAATAAACAACTTTGATTATAAGCAACTGTACTAATAACTTCTTAGCATCTCATACTGGCTGGCTTTTATCTGACTGTATTTTTTCTACTATATAGAGAGTGCCTTTCTCAGGAACGAGAACGTCTTGAAGAGAATACTGAAAGACGCCTGGAAATCTTCAAGGAACTTGTAAATGGTTATATTAAAAACACAGATGAAGGGTATAGAGACGGGCCTGACAGTGAGCAAGCTGGACCTCTGGTACTTTTACCTTTGCACACCTCCTAACCCGTGCCCCAACATCTCTTTTACTAACTACCCATTATGGCCATTATGCCTTGGGGATTAGAAGAGTGGTTTCAAAGATTACGTGCTGTGTAACTGTATCCTCAGCAAGATGTATTTATCCGGTTTAATAATAGTTGTTGAGACTTGGGTGGGTGTGCAAATATTTAGGCATCTTTGGGGTTTTTTGCATTCCTGCCACACAAAGTAGAAGTTACTGTGTTTGAAAAAATTGGTGTGTGTGGGGAAAATTAAGATATTAAATCTATTGCTTTAGGTGCTCATTTAAAATATTTGAAGCTGACTTCTTAGGCCCCATATAAAGACAGTAATGGCATGCCCCCAGAGACTTTTTTTTCTCTTAAGGCTATTGTAGCTACAACTGAGGCAATAACAACTGCATACACACTGAGATAATAGCTAGACTCTCAACTTGAGAGTGGCTCTTGTTTGGAACCCTTCGTGTTTAAAAAAAAAAAACAACCAAAAAACCAACAACAACAACAAAAAAAAAAAAACCAAACAAGACACCACTACCCTCCCCCCAGAAACCCAAAACAAACAAATACACCCCCAAAAAAGAAACCCAAAACAAACCACAAAAAACCAACCACCACCAAGAAAAGTTCAAACTACAGGAAAAAACAACCAAAAAAAACCCCCAAAAGCTGTGAAGAGGAAAGATGAAGTCAATGTTTTGAGAACAGCTTAATTTGATAAGTCAGTACAAACTTATTTGACTGCACAAACTTTTACTGATATATGAAAATTTAAGTTTTATTCCTTCTAAAACTGTTTTCTTGCTGTATTTAGTCAATGTTCTCAGGTAAAAATAATACCTGCTTTTACACTAAGTTTGGAGGGGATGCTTTTGTGGTGATGTAAAAGGGGAGCGTGGTGGGTCATTAGATGTTTCAAAAAAGAAAACTATGACTTGATACTGGAGAGTTGTGTGTAAAGGTAGACAAAAACTGGCAGTCAAAACAGTTGAAACCACAAGATGGTGTTGAAGCGAGAATTAACTCTACTTAAATGTTTGAATTCATAGTGGTCTTCCAATTTTTCTGTAGAAATAATGACCACTGGGTAATCATTTGCCATTTCTAAATGGGTATAAATTATCTTTCAGGATGAAAACCGTAGCATTGGGCCAGGTACCTACACTGATCTTGAGGGCGTTATTGCTTCTCTGCAGGATGATATTGCAGATATCAAAAAGCAAGCAGAAGAAGCACACAAGTACATTGGGAACCTAGAGGAACCACAGAAAGCTATAGCTTGGCTTGAAAAAGAGCTGGGAAAAACTACCACTGCGCTAACTAAGACCAAAGAAGAGCTGACAATGAAAACCAAGGAACTAATCAAAGTTGAAGGAGAGCTGGCAAAGAAAAGCAAGGGTGAGCTTGATGTAACTGATGTGAAAGGCAGAAAAAAGAAAAGACTGACTACTGACTATGCTCCATCCCTGGCAGTGTTCAAGGCCAGGTTGAATGGAGCCTTGGGTGACATGGTTTAGTGTGAGGTGTCCCTGCCCATTGGAAGGGGGGTTGGAACTAGGTGATCTTAAGGTCCTTTCCAACCCTAACTATTCTATGATTCTAAGTGGAACAAATGATTCAGTTAAGCAGGATTTTGGAACCAAATCGTATGTATCAAGGTGGTAACCAATTGTTTTATGTATGTTCAGGCTGAACAATTTCATAGGTCTTGGTTATTCCATTTTCAAGACTGCTTAATTTTATCAATTACAGGCTTCTGAATTGTGGGGTAAAACATAAAATTGAATCTTGATTTTATGATATTGTAGTACAGCACTTTAGATTTTGCTGATGCAGTGTTTTTGGGTACCCTGTGGAACGTTCATAGAGGAAAAAGTAACAATACTTTATTAATACAATTTCACCAGAAGTCTCTTGGCTATTTTATATGGGTGCAAGGCTCAATTCTGTTTAAAAAAAAACCTAAGCAACTTCTGAAATGTCTTACAAGTAGATGTCAACATTGAAATAAGTCAATCTATTCAAAAGCTACTGAGTTAGTTACCAGAAGACCTGGAAAAAACAGTCTTAATAAGTAAATTTCATATTGGCTGATTATTTGATACAGTCTTTTCTTGTTACAGACATTGAAACACAGATGATAAAATTAGCTGAGTCGTCTGAGCAGCTTAAAGAAGCGTCTGAGGTAACTTTCTCAAGGAAAAACTTGTGCAAAATAATGTGTGTTAATACAGAATTCCAGTTGCTTTAAATTCCATTATAACTGATATTGCTTCCAAGTAGTTGAATGATTTAACACTGATTGACCTACTGTTCTTTCATTTTCAAGAAAATGAATACACAGAATAGAAGGATTCAAGAACTAATGGACATTGTGGAACAAAAAGATGATGTTATTATGAGACTACAAGATTTGATATCTCTTTTAGAAGAAACCGTAAAAGGCTATGTAAGTTTTGGGTGTCTCAGTTTTCCTTATACAAAGATCTAAATCTATCTTAAATTGATTGAACTATTTCAGAAAATTGATTTTTTTCTGTAAGGAATTGCTGCTTGCTTGAATGGTAGCAAGTGAGTTGGCATTGAAAATAAAGTTACAACGAAATGTGTGTTGGTGTGGAGAACCCAGGTGTGGTGAATAGAGGAGAAGAAAAGGAGGTTTTGCTGCAGTAAACAGTCAAATTTTATTTAAGTCAAAGTTAATAATGTCAGAAGGGTAGTGATTGCATAAATTAGGAAGAAAAAATTCACACCACCTCCCCTACCATGCACACACCCTTTTAAAGGAGAGGCATATGAATATATTGAGCAGAGCTTGAACTGTGAGTGGTTGGCCAGGGTATCTCTGGTTTTGATGTGATTAATAAAGCTTGCAACTGGCTAGTTTACTACTACCTGCTGAATATCAAAAGACTAGCTTGGCTAAATGTATGCTGGTTTAAAAAAGAAACCAACAAACCCAACATCAAAATCTGCATTTAGGGTTTTTGTGGGTTTTTGTTTTCTTCTTCTTGAGCATGATGTCCAGTAACCTGAAGTAGTTATGAGAACCCTTCAAATTAAATTTAGCCAAGGCTCTGACCTATTTCTGTCTTCCACTGTAAACTTAAGGCTTTGATATACTTAATCTTCTGCTCCCTTTCCTGCCCCACAGCAACTTAGCTTTTCAAAAGTGTGAATGTTCTGAGTTTAAGAGTTTTGATGACTCCAGTTTGTCCAGTGTTTCTGGAGAGAGCGTGGCACGAAACTTAAAATGACCACAAACCTCATGCCTGAATAGATTTCCCCCTCTTTTTTTTTTGTTTTTTTTTCTTGGGAGTAGTTTAAGATGAATAATTGGTCCTTGGCAACCAGCATGGCTTGTTACTTCTGTCATCTTGAAAGTAAAACTTCATTGTTAATCAAATGCTCAGTCTAACTGGGCTTTTAAGTTGCAGCAGATCTGTAATGATAAATAAAAAATGATCTGTGGCTTTACTGAAAGCTGTTATAACTTCCAGCTACCAAGTATGATGAGGAAGTGATGAACTTACAGAGCTGACTACCGTTTGTACAAATTCGGACTTTCCTCAACTCTTTTGACACTGGATACTGCTTTAGATGGGAAGGAAAATCCTCTTACATGCAAGTTTTGCATTTTATAGTTTTCTAGTTTCTTGCTATGCTTCTGTACTTCAGACAAGCACAGTGCTTTGCACTGTGTCTGAAAGCATGCCTGCTTTTAAATAACTGATCTATAACTGATTTGTTTCTTACAACCCCTAAGCATATTAGATAATTTTCTGAAAACACTTGGTTATAAAAGATTAATAAGCTTTTTACGTGCTCACTTTGTAAAACTTAAAAGTCATTTATTTTACTTTAACACAGGAAGACACTCTAACTAGCCTTAAAAAAATGGCAGAAAAGAACTCTAACCAAGTGATTGAAAGCAGTCAATTCAAGGATTGTGAAGATACTGTATTGGAAGTGGGAAGAAAACGCTGCTTTGAAAGTAGGCCTACTGTGGAAGAAGAGCCACCCAAAAAGAAAGGTACAATTTCTGCCATCACTCAAGAGGGGGCCTCCCAAAAAAACTTGATTAGTATTCCAGAACAGAAACTGAAAGTTGTGAAGCGTAAACATTGCGTTATAAAGAGGAAATCAACTATGTTAAACTGTAAATGGAAGTAACTTGTGTAAATTTCACCTGTCTTGCAGCAGATCCTATACTGTGCACTCCTAAGTGTTTAAAATAAAAGTTAGGGTTTTTTTTGCTTTTTCTCATCTGTTTATGGATTTGCACATTCAGCTGTAGTTCTTAAGAAATTTCTTAAGAGCTGGTTTTGTGCAGAACTTGCTGTTGATGGACTTCTGGGAAAGTAGCAGCTCCCACTCAAGTTGTTTTAAAATATTCTAAGCAATCATCAAAGGGGTCTGTCAATGACTGTTTTCAGTCATACAGCATATGCTGTTAAACTTCGTTTCATTCTGAATGCGTGCTGTGAACACACCAGCTTTCGTCAGGATGACAGTGCTGGCAAGGTAGAGAAACTTTCCACTTAAATGAAAATAAAATTATTTCAAGTCCACAGCAGCTCACGTGTTTGCACTTTAATCTTTTTGCTTTAATTCCTTCATCTGTGAGCTTACTAGTTCTGTTAGAATGAGGTGAATAAACTAGCTGCAGTGGAAGACCTTCAAGGGTAAGGGTGAAACTTAAAAGGACACTGTATTTAAATTATCTATTTTATTAAGGTCTGTTAATCAGTGAGATTTGAGCTATGAGACAGACCTTGTACAAATGGTATATGTAAGATCTGTCTGCATCTAAGTGACTTGATGACACAGCTGAGAAACTTCAGTTTCTCAGAATTATGGAAAAGTACATACGAAAGCAGAATGAAGTGTCTTCCCTTTGTGTCCATTACTTTCTTGCCTTCCTCCTGCAGAATAGATGCAAGGAAATGTTCCATGGGAGGATAGAATAGAAAAATAGAAATAAGATTTAAAAAAATGGGAAGTAGAAAACATTTATGTCCACAAAGAGGAGGTAAAACATGTTAAAAGGAGACTTGTTAAATTCACATGCTCACAGAATACTGTGGGTACAGATAGTGAATAAACTGAATGCTGGACTGTCATGTATCACACCTTGCAGTGAAAGAAAAAGGGAGCACTAGGTTGAGTAGAAGAGCAGTTTAAGTTTATGGAAAAATGTATTTCATGCAGTGGGTAATAAACTTCTAGCTTTTCCTGCCCTAGAAGGTAGGAGAGGCAGGTGATTCTCAGATTCCAGGAATGATTAGACAAGCCAACAGCCTATAGGTCCACACACAGATACTGAAAAAAGTAGAGTTATACTGTCCCATTTTGCTCCAACGCTCCCAATTGTTCTGTGTCAGGGAAGGTCTGTAGGAAGTGGCTGGACCTAACAACAGTAGGAAAAGGTGGTAAAATATTAGGCCACATCAACTGATGGTGTGGGATGCAGTAGGGCATTTGTGATTTGAAGTCTCTTTTATTCGAAGATGTATAATTGTCACGCTTACAGAAAGCTTCTGTCTCTGTACCAGATGCATGTCTGATTCAGCTCTATCTTTGATAAAGATGAATATTAGATCATAGCACAGCTATTGGAGGGTGCCATCTATATTAGGGTGGGAAATGAAGCTCATCTAGACTTACTGATATATTAGATAGTAGTAGGTTTGTTACATCATGACTGAAGCTCATCTAAACAAAAGTAGAAAAGGGGTAGTACTCAAACAAAAAATTGGCTATCAGTGCCAATTAATACAAGCACTGAGATTTTTCTGTTGGGAAGAACAGGATATTCAGTCATGTTAAATATGTTTTTTTGTGGGTTTTGCGAATAGAAGGCATCTGATTTTAAAACTGAGTTGTTTGAAACGCCAAAATTATGGTTAAATGTGAGCATATATTAATAAATGTCATTCTTGTTAAGTGTACAATAGAACAATTTGTGCAGCTGCTCTGTGATCATTTTCTCATAGTATTTAGATATGCTAATGGCTTAAGACTGAAGTTTGCTTTGGGGAGTAGATGAGTTTTATCTTGTTTTGAACTTTTGGTTTTGTGCTATTCTTTAAGACTTGCCTTCCGTATTTTGGTGTGGGGCTTTTTCTTTTTAAATACTTCCTACATAAAAATCTTCTGGACTAAACATTGTGTTTTCTTGCACTAGTATGTTACTTTGCTGCATGGTTGTGATTGCCAGTACCATGCATCTAAATCATTTCTAAATCTTATTGTGAATGGTCATACCCTAGTCACTGTAGATGTTGGGCTATGATCTGCCACTTTTTTCATCTTGCCACCTTACATCACTAAATGTATCTTAGGGTACCTCGGCACCTTTCCCTTTTAGTGTGAACTATGTAAAACTCATGTTCAGTGTGAAAATATGTAGCATTTGGATAGGGAGAAAATTATCTCCTTACCCGGAATTTTTCATCTTGTAGGATTCAAAAGCATGGCTTTACAAGCTGAAGTAAAGCTGCTGTTGTGTTTGACCTAGGAGCACTTGATATATATCTAACTAGAACAGAAAAGAAAAAGTACAGAAAAGCAGGAAGCAAAAATGTCCTATGGAATTTGATCACTCTAAAAATAATTAAAAAAAATCAAACTGAAATCAGAACCTCATTTGAGATGGAGAACACTGTTGCTAATGTTTCAGTATGACTTTTTTGTTACTAACTCTATAAAACTTGTTGGTTCTGTTTGGAGGATGCTTCTGTGCAGTGCCTATTTACTTAATGCTTCCGAAGTAAGATGACAGCCAAATTCCACCTTGCTGTAGTTACAGTACTTGCAAGAACCCCCTGTTAGGCTTGATTTTAATACTAAAACATAGAATATATGCTACTAATTGGACATTGCTGGATTCGAAAATGCTTGTGTGAAGCATAGCTGGAGTCAATTTTGAAGGTGGTGAAATGTGTGTTATTTTAGTTAGAATTGCTCATTACTTAAGGGTAAAAAAATCTGGCTTAAGCTAATATTTATGAAAACTTGGGATTGAGGTAGAACATTTCACAAATCTTTCTGGAAGAACAACATATTAGGTGCATGCATAAATAGTTATCCTTATATGTCATTTAGAAACCAATTGAAAGGAGAGGAAGGTCCCAACACTAAGCAAAAAAAAAAAAACTCGTGCTGGATTTTTAGCTTAATTTTTAAAGTTATGGGGATGGCAAATATGAATGAAACTTCTCAGAAATGTATGACATAGCTCTTATAAACATGCTATGAGTCGTTGCTGGTTGTATTAAAGACGTTGAACTGGTGAAGGTGGAAACTAGATATGACTGTAAATTATATCTACCTCACAGGACTGTGAATTACATGTACCTCACAGGTATCACTATGTATCAGTAGAACTAGAAAGGCCTTTCTACTAGTGGTTCAGAGTAGGCGGTTGGAATAGAGCCATGGAAAAGTATCAAGATTTCTCCTGCTGCAAACTTTCTAGAAGCCTAACAGGCACCAATTGCATTTTAAATTATTCAGAGGGCTTTAACCACTTCAAGACCAAAATGTCCAATGATATGGGTAAATGCTCTATCCCAGGCAATGTTCAAAGCCAGGCTAGACAGTCTTGGGTGATATGGTTCAGGGTGAGGCATCCCTGCCTGTGGCAGGGGAGCTGGAACTAGATAATCTTAAGGTCCTTTCCAACCTCAGCCATTCTATAATGGTGTGGCTTTCAGGTGGTGACTGTTTTCTGTATAGTAATTGCCATCTGATATTGCTGGTGACTTGTGCTATCTGTTTTAACCAATCTGACCTGTATGGTTTTTTTCTTGTTTAGGAGATACAAAGGAGAATGGGGAACATGACACTCTAGGGCAAAAGAGAACTGAATATTTGCAAACAAATACTTCTGAGAACATTGCAGAAATGCTAGCATTGAGGGAAAGAACTGAAACCTTGGAAGGTCAGCTAGCTGCACTTGAAGAGAAGAATAAAAAAGAGTTTAGCGAGCAGATAACAAATTTGCATCTCAAGCTTTCTGCTTCTGAAGAAAGGGCTTTTGGCTTAAGCGAAGAACTTCAGCAGTGTCAAGCTAACTATCAGGAGATTGCTTCTGAATTGGACAAACAGAAAACTATAAATAGGGAACAAGAAGAAAAGATCATTCAGCTAAATAATGAAGTAGAAAGTGCAAAACAAAACTTAATTGATAAATTGTCAAAAATTAAAGCAGTGCTATCCAAAGTAGATGAGTTTAAATGTCACTCACTAGCTGAGTTTTATGCTATGGATATTGACTTTGTTAATCTAAAAGCTTCATTAGACTTTCAAAAAGGTGAAGAAGAGAGAGTGCAAGTGAGCTCTGTATGCGTGCAGTCCCAAACTGCTTCTACAGAAGATCAGAGATGGGAGGGCTCCTTTCACAGCAGTGTTGAAAGCATCTGGGAAGAATGCAAAAATATTATAAGGGTTTCTTCACAAAAAAGTCAGCAGATTCAAGAGCTACTTCAACAAGTTGAAGACTTAAAGAAAGGGCTTGATGACTCTGAGAATTGTAATAATCAACTGAAAATAAAATTAAATGAAATTGCAAATCAGGATCATCAGTCCTTAAAGGAAAAAGAACTTATGAGTCAGTTAGAAGAAGAAATTCAGAAGAAAACACAGGATTTTGAAAAACAGGCTGCAGAAGATCGCAGAGTAATTGCCGAGTTCGAGGAGGAAGTTACCACCTACAAGGGAAAAATAAGAGAGCTTGAATGCCTGTTGGAGGCTTTTAAAGCTAAAGATGACAGTATAGAAAAATTAGAAGAAGTACTGAAAGAAAAAGAATCTATTATTTTAACCCTAGAAACTAATACAGTAGCTCTGCAAGAGAAATGTGCCAATTCAGACCGAACCATTAAAGAACTAAATGATAAAGAAGTAAATCTGAAGGAGGAAGTTGTGCAGTTGATGAACAGTTTGGAGCATATGAAACGCTGTCTTGAGGAGAAAGAGAAAAATGAGGATGAGCAAATACAATCTATAGAATTGTAAGTAAATACTGAGAACTTCTAGACCTTTGAGAATAGATTCAAAGCTACTTTCTCTGAACATCAGTTTATTTTGACATTACACTTGCACGTTTATCAACTTTTTTAACCAATTTGCTTGAGGAGTTTTAATACAGTACTTTAATTTTACAGTTGCATATTCTGCTGTACATGTTTTCCTCACCTGTTTATTTAGATGCATATTTATGAAAGAATATACAGTGTGGAACTACTGGAGGGGGAAACAGGAGCATGCAAGGAAATAAAGAATTCTTTGGGGATCTCTAAGACTGTTATATTGCATACCCTTTCTGGAGGAAATAACATAGTTTTATATTATATCCTGTAACTTGTCTAAAAGCAGGTAATGTTTTCTTTGGAAATGACTGAATGTTAAAAAGGAAAAGAAGAAAGTTAAAAAAAAAAGAGCTTAGGGAGTAAACAGCTGGTTTTGTTTATAGCTATTCTAGGTCAACAGAGTCTGCTATAAAAACTTGAAGGAATAACAGGTTTAGAAGGATAGAACTTTCCCCAGCCCCTTTTACTTTTTAAATCTTTAAGAAATAAGAGATTAAATGTATCTGACAGACTATATTTGCTGTATGCTAATTGCAAGACAAAAATAGCTTCAAGGTGTTATGTAGCCCTTCTCCTTACTAGGATTTCTTTTGTGCCGTATTTGTAGGTACTTGCATATACTCTGATGCTCAACTTAACATGAAGGTCTGGGGATCCCCCACCTTGAAAGGTGTTCCTTCTGTTGTGTGGCTTTGTTTTGTATTGTCAGTTATAGAACATAAAAAACCTTCTGTTAGTTTTAAAGTAAAAATCCAAGGTGTCTTATTATAAACTTTTAAAAATAAATATGATAATTTAAAAATTAACTCATCAAACTTCTTAATTATTTTGTAGCCCTTGTAATAGCAGTATTTGTTACAATGTTATTGTTTTTTCTATTTCCTTATTTTTGCATATTTTCATTCTTACAAGGTCTGGGATGTAGGTATCAAGTTTAAACTTACTTGATATTAACTTTGTTCCTTTTCTTACTTTGTAAGGACACCTAATGATAAAAATGGTTGCTCTAGTCTTCTTAAAAATAAATTGCAGTGTTCAGAAGTGAATCTGATCAGCTTATTGTTTCAGGATCATATAAAAAGTTGAAATCAAAAAGTAAAGTTGTAAGGCTTGGCATCAGTCTGATAAATCTAAGATTTTTCTAATGAATAAAACCAGCATAGAGCCTGAGTTAATGTGTAAAAGCTGTTTCTCTGAGATATGTAATCCTAATGTTATTTATGTCTCTTAATTTTGAACACAAGGCTACGTAAAGATCTTTCTGAGAGTTCTGCCCTTGTACGGAGTTTGAAAGAAGACTTGCAGAGGAAAAAGGAAGAATATACAGATTTGAAAGAGAAATTTTCTGATGCCAAGAAACAAATTCAGCAAGTACAAGAAGAGGTTGGTAATATAGGCCAAATGTTTCTTCAAGTTTGTTTGTGGTTCTGTTATTAAAACCTGTTTTCACAAATTTCAAGCTATGAATGTTACATGATTAATAATAAAACTGTTTCAAGTGATGTGCTTAGCATAACAGTGAATCTTCAATTGCCATTAAAGTTGTAAGCTAAAGATAATACTAGATGTTAAAACACAGATTAATACAGATACTGAACGGGGGATGTAAATTTTGTTAATGTCTTTGAAAAAGATTTGTAAAAACTATGGTTAATCTGGTTATGGAGAAGTAAATTATAAACATAATCTTTATGACAACAATAGCCTTATGTTATTTGCTCTGACTTCAAAGGCTAATTTTTCAGGGGGAAAACACTGATATCTGGAAGGAGGAGATGGATTATTCAGAAAAAGATACTTTTAAAAATTTGAGTTACGTTTCCTACTAAGGTGTGGAGAAAAAATGAAAGCATGGAATCACTTTAATGTTAATTGTTAGTGTTTGATTATCAAGCAGCAGGATTTCTTAGAACCTCATGGGATATAACAAGAACTTAAAATCCAAAAGACTGTTGGGAGAGTTCGGCTGGAAAATTAACACTTGAAGTATTAATGTCTTCTCCAGCAGCTTTTAATTTGAGAACCTATTCCTACTCAACTTTCAGTGTATAATCACTTCTTTGAGAAATAGCAAGGAAATGAATTTGTAGCTTGATTAGGTTATTTCCTGGTAGGTCTTTTTTGTTTTGTTTCTTTTGTTTTTGTTTTTAACCTTCTGCCCCTGAAATATAGCTGTTTGCAGATATTTAACTCTTAATTAGAATAATTAGTTAATCAGGTAACTTACAAAGGTTGTAAAAGTGTTATACAAAATGCTAGCTTTCCTTGATGCCTTTGTGCATTGTTACAGGTGGGTACAATGCGATTGGAGGAGAAATCACTGAGGAGCAAGGTTAACGAACTTCAGAATATTAAAAACCAGCTTAGTGAAGAATTAGAGATCAAACAGCGCACAATTCTACAACTTAAAAAGGTTGGGTTTTTGGATGTTTGGGGTTTTTTTATGCTCTTAGTAATATTTTTTTTATGAATCCATAAATGGGCAAGCTGCAGGAGAAAGCTTACTGAAACTGGGGTAAAGAGTAGCCAGTTTGAAATTAATTTTAGTAGGTGGATGAAAGATGTTTAAAGAATTTCTCACTGCATGACTATCAAATTGTTTTTAAATAATCTGCCTAATTAATACACACTTAATACCTACAGATATTCTGATTAGTGACACATAATATGTTAGTAATGTTTTCCTCTATACTTTTTTGGGTTTTAGTGAACTTGAATGTTCCTTAATGCCACAGAAAAAATTTATGCTGGACTGTTTTTCTTAAATGCTTTAGGAGCAGTTGAATAATGAGAAGCTGGAAGAAATATCCAAAGAGTATGAGAAAACATGTAAAGGTCAGAAAAAGCTGGTTTTATTACTTCCCCCCTTAGGTGTGGAGTGGCAACATAATGAGTTCTCATATTGTTAACGAACTTGGGACAGTTTTGTATGTTTATATTAAAAAAAACTTAGAAACTTTAAACAGTGCATTATAATTACACAGTCAAGAACTAAATTTTATTAAGGCATTATTTGCAGGTACATTTGAAAGCAGTCAGTCTCAAATTAAGAAATATGAGCTCAGAGAAAGTATGAATTTACTGATATCATTGTCAGGTTATTAAATATTGGTATTTATTAGTCATTTTAACAAATTGGAACATTGGAACACTAACTAGCACAGTCACGGTTTCTGCAGGCTTGAGAAACATCTAGGCGTTGAACAATTATTAGTGTCCCATATAATACAAGCCACACTCTGATATTAAACTGAAATGCTTGCCTAAATCAAGTTCATGAGAATCACTTAAGAATTTGGGATTCAGATAGTTCAGTAGAGTTGCACTGTTTCTAATAGAGCTTTTGATCTTGGAGAATGGGGAAATGACCTCTAGTAAAGACCTTTTGGAAAGAATGGTGGGAACAAGGAGAGGGCTTGTCCTGGTTTTCTACTGGGATAGAATTAATTGTCTTCCTAGTAGCTGGTACAGTGCTGTGTTTTGGATTTAGTATAAGATTAATGTTGAAAGCAACAATTAAAACATCAGTGTGTTAAGTAGTGGTTTCTGATGCTCAGTTAGTGATGAGGAGCACAAGAAGCTGGGAGGGAGCACAGCCAGGACAGCTGACCTGAGCTAGGTTAAAACATGATAGGGCTCATCTGTAAATATTTTTTAAATCTTCAGATCTCTGTGCAAAGGAAAAAATAATTGAAGGTATGCGGATGACATTAGAAGAACAAGAACAGACACAGATTGAACAAGAAGAAGTGATTGAAGCCAAAGTAGAAGAGACCAACAGATTAGTTTTGGGTAATCTATGGAAAGGGAGCGGGGAGGCAGAATTATATTGAAACTAATGTGATTAGATGCCTTAAATTTATGGATTTATTTGTTGACTGCTATTTATGCATTAATTTTATGTAGTACATAACAAACTCCTAACAGTTAAAGGCTGTGTTGTCTCTTTGTGGTCACAGCTGATAAATCCAAGTAACTTTAGAATAAGGATGTGAATGTGCTCAAATATGCATTTAAACTATATATTATATAACCTCATTTTGTGTACTGACTAGAACTGGAAGTATGGAAGCGGAAATTTAGAGAGCTGAATAACAAGAGCGATAGTGACTGGCAGCAAAAGATGAGCAAAAATGAGGAGAAAACCAGTAGTGAAAATGAGGAAATAATGAAGCTGCAAAAAGAACTGAAGGTAAAATATGGTGACGTAATTCATACTTAGTTTTAAAGCCATAACTTTTATTTGGGAACCTACTTTTTTTCTCTGTCACTGTCTTCAAGTGTAGGGCGTAGTATGGCAAGTTGTTACACTAGTAAAGGAAACCTCCTCTGTAAGCTGCTGTGCACCAATACAGCAAAGTCTGGATGCAATATCTTTGTAACATGGCATCACTGATGCCTCGTAATGAACTGCACTCTTTATATTATGCTACCATAGATGTTCTTCTATAGCTATACTTCTCTTACAGTTGCCTTAGCTAATCTAACTTCTGATAGCTATTCCAAATCTCCTTCCTGTCAGTTGCTTTGTCAACTAAATCAAACTCCTTCAAGATCTTGTGCTTGCTGTATGACCTGTAACCCCTTCTTGTTAGGCTGAGGATTTAACCTTATTCTCACTGCATTAGAGAGGAGATTTCCCCCATTTCCCCATAAGCGGCTGTTTGGGTGCCTTCTGTTTTATGGGCTGAATGTCTGACAAGAGCTTTGATTGTGATAGGAAAGGAGGCAAGGTTACTGTGGATTGAAGCTGCGTTCTTTGGTATGCCAAATCTCTGCCTACCATTCAAACTGTACTGTATTCTTTGCCTTTCAGTCTTTAAATAGAAGTAAGTTTTCTAACATGTCCTGCAAGGCCGCATAAAAGATTGGGAATCTGTGAGTTAAAAGAGTCTGTTCTGGTGTAACTTTTATAGTGTGCTTACGCAGCACATTTTTAGATGAGAAAAAAAACAAATTTCCTTGAAGATGTGTCAGGCTGAATAAAATGTGCTGAAAATTGTTCATTTTTTTCAATACAGAGGAACATATGAGAATGTAATATTTGCGCTTGGGAATACGCTGGAGTAAAGCTGTATTAGGTTTTTTATCTTTTTGAAAGAAATCTGTTTAATGGTAACCTGGATTTTGAGTTCTTGTTTTCTTTTTCCTTAATCTCTACCTATGGTTTTATTTCTGGTTTAATTAAAATAGGAAAATGAGGCAAAGTATCAAACTGATAGAAAGAAGTGGCTGGAGGAAAAAATGACACTCATACATCAAGTAAAAGAAGCTGAGGTCCTTCGCAACAGAGAAATGAGAAAGTTTGAGGAGGAAAGAGAGCACCACGTAAAGCAACAAGCAGAAACTGTAAGTGACTGGAGGTCTTAGTGTATTGAATCCTCTAGTGTCTTTAGTACAGAGCAAATCTCATGTGAGTGTTAACAGTGTGGATGCTTGAGAGTAGCTGACCTTTGTCAAAATCCACTCACTTTATCACATGGTGAAGCCTAGATGAGACCATCTTGTTAAGAAAAGGGAAGAATAGGAGGGTCACAAAATGAAAAAGCTTCGTATGTAATGGAAGTTAACATGCCTGTTCCTTTCTATCCTATCACCACCTCACTGAATTCTTCAAACTTTATTTTGTGTGCAAAACAACTATCAGTAACCTACACTTACATGAATTGCTGCTGAATTGAAGCTAAGAAAACATACTTTGAAAAACAGGATTGTTTCGCTTTTTCCTAAAAGCCGAAGTTAACAGAAAATCTTCTTTTGAGATTTAGAGTAAAAATGCTTGGTTAAAATGCTAGTGGTTTTGCTCCTGTATCACTTTCAATTAGGAGTTAATAGCAGGGTAAATACCTTGCCTATTCACCAGACTGCATCATGGTTGTATTTCTTGAG
>JBCJKH010058993.1:0-10559 GCA_039877255.1 Loriculus beryllinus
GTCCCCGCCCCGCCCGGGCAGGCGCGCGCCGGGCGGACACCCCGCACGCAACAGTATGCGGGGAAAGGTGTGTGTGTGTGTGTGTGTGTGTGTGTGTGTGTGTGTGTGTGTGTGTGTGTGTGTCTGTGTGTGTAAATGTGTGTCCCGAAGCGCACTGGCAGCGACGCGTCCCGCACCGGACAGCGAGATCCAGTGCTGGCGGCAGCGCGCCCTCCCCGCACTGCCAAGGCCGAGGATGCTCCGTCGCGCCGGGCAAGACGGGCCCCAGCGTTCCTCCCCGCCCGAGGGCCCCGGTGAATGCCTCCCCTCCGTGCACGTCCGGGGGTAGCCGGCTGTCCCGTCCCGACTTGCCCCGGCAGCCGCGGCGTTGCCCGAGTTGGTGGAGCGGAGCGGAGCCCGGGCAGCCCGGGCGGCATGCTGCGCCGCTTCGCGGGGGTTTATGTGCGGCGCGGACGCGTGTGCACCCTCGGTCAGAGTAAGCGGTTCCCGGGGACAGACGGGCAGCCGGGACAGCACATGTGCACCGCACCGGGAGCTGCCCGGCTTTCGGCGGGTCCCGGTCCCTCCGCAAGCAAGTTCTTTTGTTCGGCCGACAATGGCTCCCCAAAGGTGGCGGAGAGGGAAGTAACTCCGTGCACGCATCTTAACTCCTCTTCCGCGCAGCCTCCCCGCCGCCGCCCGCTCGCGGGGAAGAGCGGAGTTTTTACCCGTGTGAATAGGCGTGTTGAGAACAAAGTGATGGGCACAGTATGAGGTAGATACGTTTTTTCAAACGTGAATAACTGGCAAGCCGAGGAGGGAGCACAGCGGCTCAAAGCCGTGCGGCCGTGACATAAAATGAGCAACCTCGTGAGCGTATGGAGCTGGCTGAACAGCTTTGCGCGCCTCCGCGGCTGGGACCCACCTTCCACGAACAGCTGGATGTGTTCGACCGAGCAAACGGGGTGCTCGGGGTCCGCTTTCTATGAAGGGAAGCCGAAGCGAGCCTCCGCTGTTCTTTTCTGCTTGCAATTACGTTTCAAAGTCAAAGCTGCTGAACCCCCCCATCGCAAAAAAGTTGTCGAATTCTGATCAAAATGAAAACGTTTACTTGGCAAGAAAGATAAGCAGCAGCAGGAGTTTATGCCTTGTTTCCATATATTATCTGTGACATTGGCAGGCCGTCTGTTCTTATCCAGTAGCAACTTTTATAAGCTCCTATTGTATTACTGCACACACAGAGATGCTTTTATAATTTAAATAAAATAAGAAATCCTCTTTCCACCGTGCTGAATGGTTCTATTTTCTAGCTAAATACCTAACCCTTCAACTTGTCTTTCTGTCCCCAGGCACTGCACATTCCTTGACTGGGTCCTGGTGATCCAGGCTTGCTTTGTGAGGTCTGCTGTACTTACCTTATCCCTGTTCCCAGTGCTGGGCACTGCAGCTTTGACCCACTCGATGCAAGGACCACAGGACAATGCGTGGGGCTGAGCAGAAGCTTTGCCAAGTAGCAGCTGCTGACACACACATCCAGGAGCCTAGCGAGCTTGAGGCATGGGGACAGCAGTGCCGAAGCCTTGAATGCCTTGCTTCTAGCTATGAGGCTGACACAGGCCCAGTCCTCCAGCTCACAAGCCATCCTCTTTCCAGGGCTACCTGACCAAAACCCCGGGCAGGGAGGAGAGTGGCATCCCATCAGCATCCCTTGTGGATGTAGAGCAACCAGTGCCCAGGAGGGGCACAGCAGGTGCTGGAGGCTTTCCTTAGCAGGAACGCAGTGATTTTACGGAGCACAGGGGAAGCTCAGCCTATACCCTGGCAGACTCCTCAGATGGTCAGCCCAGTTGAGAAACACTACTGGCTGCTTATTTTCCAAGTGTGTGTTCTGTGAGCACACACTTTGAAACTGGAAGCATCCAAGACTCGCCTGATAGTTTAGGCATGCACAGAAAGCCATTTTCTCACCAACATCACTGCTCAGAGGGGGAAAAAATATATTTTATTGAACCCCCTTGCCCTCTGTACACCCATATGTGCTGTATGTGCACACAAACTCAGAGTCAAAGTCAAAGGCAAGGGGTGGTTTATGTTAGTGCTGGGTTTAGCTCTGCTCTCCCAGAATAAGATAAATGTAAGTGATGAAGAACTCCTGGGGCTGGCTGAACTCATTTTGTATTCAGCACTGCCCGGCCCTTTTCTCTTCCCTTTCTCCCTCTCTTTGTATGTTCAAGCCTACTTGAGTTTCTTTTTTTCTTTTGTAGAAGTTGGTTCTTTTGAAGCGGTTCGAGGCACGCCCTGCCGCAAAGGGAACTTCACGGGAGTCGGAAACACAGGCACACCGGTCTGAAACACTTACTGTACAATAGCAGGAATGTAAAAAGCCTTGAAAATGAATCTGCTTTCTCTAAGAAAGTGTCAAAGCTTTCAGAGGAAAACAAACTGAACTTATCCCCATATCTTTATGCAGATTTCCCCCTGCTCCCCCCCTAGTCTGGTTAAGGGCTGAGGCAACAGCTCGGGGTCAGGCACATATTAGTGTTACAGAAAGATGGGTTACAAAAGGTGTGTGGGGAGAACAGACCTGCAAAAAGCCTCCTCTATCATTATGGCAAGAGACATTTTCAAAGCGCACAAAGCACACGGGTCAGCCCTCAGCTTAATTGTGCTCAACAGTCTAATTGCTCATTCAATCCTATTTAGAGATCAGCAGGCTGCTCTGCCGGCACCATAACCCCTTAGGAAGTATTCTATTCTCTCTCTTCCCTTGCCCCACTTTCTCCACATACTCTCTCATTTCCTCCCTTCATTTTGAAAAGAAGGGGGAACCCGCTCCGTGCTTCCCCTGGCCTTTGATCTGGTCTTCAGGCAGTTAAATGCACAAGTAGACAGAGACAAACTTGTAAGTGTCACTCACCAAGGTCAGGTAATCCTCACTGAATCTCAACCGCCACCTGCCCAGGCCTCCAGCAAGAGGAGGGAAGGTCCATTCCTGCCTACCTGATAACTGACCTACACCCTGGATGACAAACCCCATCACCCTATCTAGAAGCTACAACAGTGAGCTACCACAGACACATACAGACCCATGCACAGCCTAATAGTTTTCAGTGTCATGAACCGCACCATCAGAATATCCACCCAAAGAAAGTATTCATATTTACATTATTTAGAGCAGGTGAGGTTAAAGCAGAGGAGGGTCCTGCAGCAAGTCTTTCTTAAGACTCCTATGCTCAATGCCTGTTGCTTTACTGTCAAGTATGTTCTGAATACACGTGAGAAGTGCCAACCACAAGGAATGCAAAAGCCCAGGTACCTGGAACATCACCACGGACTCCAGCATTACTGAAACCTGCCCTTTTCCACCCATGAATAACCATGAACTGCCGCTGAAGCAGTTGTGCCCCCATTTCTGAAGAGCCATGTTCCTGGGCACATCATTACAACTACTCAATGTCACTCGCTTTGACTTTTTGAGGGTCTATACAACCAACTCCCATTTCCTGATGATGGTTAGCCACATGAAGACCCAGCACAGATCTGCACACTGAGGCCAACCCAGCAGACACTTTCTGCTCTGTACAGTTAATTCTAGCACAAGTCCTCCCACTGCCTCCAAAAGAAAGGCAAAGCACTGGTGTAACAATACTTGCCCACCTCCTGGGATCATTGTAAGGCATAACGAATTCAGCTTTGTAATACACTTGGAAATCTTATCTATGGAATTTATACCTAACTACACTTTGCCCTTTTATTTAAATGGCCGTAACTGTTTCTGAGAATTGAATTTATGCTCATAATGGAAAAATAAGACCCTTCGTATTCAAGGAAGCATCACTAATAACAATATCCTTTAGTCACTTTGTTTTAAGCACTTTCTTGTTTTTCCACTCAGCTTGGAAAGGAGTTTCTACTAAAATTGCCAAATACCTCAGTCCCATAGAGGTCTGGTGAGCTGAGACACTACTCAGCTGCAGGACACTTTCAACAACAGGCCTCCAGAAAAACAAATGCAAACCACCAAAACCACCATGCAGGGGTTTGCTGGGCCGTCCCCATGGTCTGGTAAGCACTGCCCTGGTCCCAGGCAATCACAGAGCGTGCTTTGGCAGGCAGCAAGCACTTTCCTCCTGTACTGAACTTGGGAGCTCTGATCGCAGGGGCACAGTTTGCTTGGCTACTGCTTCTGACAGAAACTGTAACCACAAGAGCTGGAAACGGCTTAGGCAGAGAGCTTTTAGTATCTGCATTACCAAGTGTACCCCGAGCTAAGCTCTTGGGGAAAGAAGAGTTCATGACTTAAAAATAATTATACCCTGCACAGAATTGGAAGCTTTTGCCTGCAGTTCAGAACTGCTTTAGTGCAATGGAAACACTAGTATCAGACCCAAGGGACCTGTGTCAGAGGCTTTATACCTTCTGTATCCGTCAGCCGCTATTGTCTTCTCATAGCAATGTTAAATGAGCAACTCTTTAGATGAGCAACAACAGAACACTACTAACTGCTCCTCCTTAAAAGGTGCTTTAAAACCAAGAGTTGACCAGCATGCTTTCATTAGGCTGTTGCTTAATACATTTTACTGATACAAATCACTTAACCAAGAAAACGACCAGTGCCATCAACACTTTTACAGCACAAGAACAACACTTCATCTGGTTTAACATTGGAGAATTGATATCCATCCATCCATCCATCCATCCATCCATCTAGACAATATATTCCCTTCAAATCATACATGGTCACCTCCACTTGTTCTCGATGTCTCTTGCTCAAGATCTCAGGGAGTGTAAGTACTCCAGATTTCTAAGTATGTAGAATTGCTGGTACTAGATTTTGTTTTTTCTAGTCATAGGCTTAAAGTATAAACTAAAAGATTAGGTTGCAGACTCTCTGTGGCACAGTAGTAACATATTTCAGTGGACAAGTAGGAAAAAAACAACAGCTGACATGTAAGCAACAGGAGAACAGGAAAAATCTGACATTTTAAACTGTCTGCATTGCCCCTCAACAACAGCGTTACTAGAGCAGTAATCTGGGAGCACGTGGTATGCTTTAATTGTACTGTTTACCATCATGTTCTTACATCCATCACCTACAAACCTCTTGGCAATCAGGCAGCCCTGAAGGTTTCTTAGTAGTGGAAATGCCAGCCTGGAATTTGAACCTTTGCTGGTCTCCTGAGGAGAGGTGGTCTCTACGGTGCAAAGAGTAAATATTTACAGTTGCAGAAGCCAAAACAATGCAGAGAACGTGGTCCTTCTAAGGGGAGAAACACAAGTGAATGGACCCAGCCTGGTGCTAATCTGCACCTGACATCAACCCCCAGAGCGAAGAGTACTTCCCCACGAAAGAAAAGCTTGCCAGCTAAGAAAAAATACTACCTTGCCACGTACAGGGAATCCTTCTATTTAATCCCTGATGGTAAAGAGCACAAGGGCTTCTAGGAACACTCAATTTCTAGCACAACACGGCACCAACTGAACTTTCAGGAACTGCCCCTGTGAAAGGCTGTAAATGCCTCTGAGGACATCTTCATCTGGCCTGCTACCTTGTAAATTAGAATGCTTTAAGAAATTTTGAAAACTTGTTAGAAAGTAGAACCAGAGTAATTCGTTTTCTCCTTTGTTTTGTTTACAGTGCCTGCAACAGGTGTCCTCTTTTGTTGTGTTCAGAGGCAGTGGTGCTCAGTTGCAATGCTGTAACTCTTTGGAAGCAGTCCTCTGCAGCAGCAGATTTGCTAAACCCTGCCTGTAGCACAATCCGTACCTCTGTCGCACCCTCAAGCTGCAGGATGTGATTGCTCTGGAGATGGAGAGAGACTTGCTATGGACTAAGCATTTCTATTTACTGTGCAAGCAGGTTGTCTTGAACTGCATGAAAGTTTTAGGAATCTCCACAGGGTGAACCCTAATGTTCACCTCCTCGTGCAAGAGATACGCTGAGGCAGGAAGTGAGACTAGAGACAGCTGAGGGCCTGCGGAGGCCAGGAACCCCTGTTTTCACTAGCCTGACTGTACAGCTCTCACAGTGCATGAGACATCCCCTGTGTGGGCTGCACAAGTGTTCCGTGTCAGCACCTAAGCTCTTGGCTTTGGCAGGAGGAATGGCAGAGCAGTCACCATCACCTCCCTCATTTAAGAGCACAAACCCCCACCTCTTGCTTCAGCGCAGCTGCTGCATCCATGCCACTAGAAATCAGTTTTGAGGCAGAATTGCGTGTGCATTTGCATCCCAGTGAGAGCATAAGAAAACCACGTATTGCCTGGAAGGCAGCACGCAAGCAACATCCAGCAAGAGCTGCTTCACTAAACAAGAGTCTGGTGTCTCCGGTGGTCCCTCCATGCCTTGCTGCAGGCTGCCGCATGGGCAAAGCGCATCTCTTTCACAGCAAGACAGGTCTGCCTTGCTTCAATGGGCCTGTGAGGTTTGCCGAGCCCAGGCCGTGCACTCCCAGATGTGCCCCAACCGCTTGCTCTGGTGCGACAGCGGTGAAGCCCACCGGCCCGTCCCCGTTCTCCCCCTTTCCCCGAGCCCCTCGGGTGGGGTGTGCGCCCCGGGGCTGCCCCTCTGCCGGCAACAGGTTGAATATTGTAGGTGTGGGCGATTAAAGTGTCGCCGGCACAATGGCGGTCTGTGTCCCATTCGCCACGCCCGGGCTCCTCTTTGGAAAGTGCACACAAGAGGTGACACGGCGCTGGCCCCCGCCATTATCCCGGCGGCATAGCGGCGCGGCCCGACCCGTCTCCCGGGAAATGGGGCTCCCCCGGCCGCCGCGGGACCACCGCTGCCGCGCACGGCTCCACGCGAACCGCCTCAATGCAACGACGGCTGCCCCTTCAATACCTCGCCCCTTCAGTGGCTCCCCTCCGCGGCCGCACCCTGAGGGCAGATGGGGAGTTCCAGGCGGGGCACAGCCGAGAAGCCGACGGGACAAGGAGGAGCCCCGCTCCCCCTGAGCTGGGCGCGAGCGCCGCCGCGACCCTGCTGGAGCCTGAAGCGGTGCCGCAGCGCCACCATCCGGGCGGCAGCGGGCAGGGCAGGGCAGGCCCGAGGTTTCCCCGTCCAGCTGAGCGTTAACGAGGGCGGCCGAGCCCCGCCGGCTGACCCCCAGCTTCCTCCCTCCCTTTCCCTTTCCCTTTCCCTTCCCTTTCCCTTTCCCTTTCCCTTTCCCTTTCCCTTTCCCTTTCCCTTTCCCTTTCCCTTTCCCTTTCCCTTTCCCTTTCTCACCTACGGCGAGTGCAACTCACCTGTGCGAGGCCGTCAGCACTGGTCATGAGCCAGCTGAAGCTATCAGCGAGTAAGAGCGGTGGTCAGCCGAGACAGAAGATGTGTGCGACAGACAGCGAGCAGTAAATTCAAGCCAGGCTAAGAGACAAGGGCAAATTTGGTTGCTCCAAATCTGTCATTAAAAAAAGCACTGAACCAAACGTCACTGTTTGAGAATTAACCAGAATAAAGCCAAAACTCCTCATCAGGGGAAAATCCAGCTAGGTGTGGGCAGAAGTTTGCTGCACTGGGGGATTCTGGCTCCAGCAGCTGGGTCACCAGGGCCATCAGCAGGGGGTTTTCCAGCTTTCCCCCTTTTCTTGGCCACCATTCACTCAGGAAGGAGCGTGGAGCAATGAATGGAGACCTGTGCAAACCCACTGCAGCTGCTGGTTCGTTATATGGCCTCAGCCTATGAAACAGAAACTCATGTCTGCATTCCAGGTTAATTTTATTATTATGCCAGCAGCTTACTATATGTCATGGGTAACAGCCCACTGGCTGTAAGTTTGAGAAGGAGAGCTGTTTGCATGTGTCAATGTTTATGGAAGAAATATTTATGGGAATATGTTTTCTCTTTCGAAGAACTCATATAATATGTAACAGGCCTAATATGCACATGAATAGGCCTACATTTGCCAGATGATACAGCAAGCCTTTAAAACTGAAGATAACAGTGGTATTTATTGAAGACAGTAAATATGTCTTTCAAGCATCAGATTTCCAGGTATATCAGCTCTACACCTACCTATCTTCCATCTTGATGCAGGAAAAACAAACCTCCCTGTGCCCCACATCAGCTATCCCTTCTGTACTGTGTAGATAGTCTATAACAGGGTTATTTTCTATCATACAAAGTGTTTCAGGAGGTTCTGTTTTGTCAGAGCAGGGGGAGAGAAGAAGAAAACTTCACCTGTGATGTCTGACACCTGCAGAGATGTAAAACTGGTCCGAGCAACAGCAGAGATTACTCAGAAAGGCCTGTAAAAGTTAGAGCAAGACAAACCATTCCCGTGTGGCCTGAGCAGTATTTCGTAAAGAAACATACTTTTCTGTTACACTACATCAATTTATCCCTGTGTTCACTGTCATTCCACAGAGACTATGCCTTAAAAACGTCAGAGAGATAGCCGGAGTAGCAAGTAACCACATTATTAGCTTTGTTCACAGTATTTGCTTTCTTCCTCCTGTTCCCCCGTGTGTAAGCAAAAGAATTAATTAGTAACAACACGGGTCAGCTGTGATTACTCTTGCTGTGGTCCACAGTGAATATTCATACACAGGCAATATTCAAAACCAAACAAGACCTCCCCATTGTGTGTGTGAAGAGGCATGTCCTTGGCCAGTGGGGGAGAGGGGTGAGCATACCAGCGGTGGCAGGCCTACAATGCACTCACAGAACTGCCCACCTCCCATCCTCTCTTTATTTCTTTCCTGGCACTTGGCAGGGACACAAGCTGGACTGGCAGAGCAAGACAAATATAACACAAACAGCCCGTGAGAAGGGTTGGTTTGTTTTTCCCAGCTGTGCTTTGTAATGTCTAGCAGTCATATAACACCACCTTCATACCAGGCTCCCTTGCCACAGCATCTTCTGGGTGCCTCTGGGAAAGGAGGGTCCCTCTGTAGTTGAGTAGGGGGAATAAAAGACACCTCTGAGCCTTTCTTTCAGTGCCAACCAAGGTTAAGATACAAGGTGGGGCAATTTCCTACACAGAGAATTTGTGGCTACTCCATCCCTGGCAGTGTTCAATGCCAGGGTTTTAGGCAACCTGGTCTAGTGGAAGGTGTTCCTGCCCATGCCAGAGTGGGGGGTCAGAACTAGATGGTCATTAAAGTCCCTACCAACCCAAACTATTCTATGATATGATAAGAGGCTGGTTCACATGGATGTTTGCAGAGAGGGCTTTGATACACCTGGTGATGTGCCCCACACACAGTCAGAGAGCTATCAAGAAAGCCTGAGTAGTTAGGAGGGACTGCTGAGAAGGAAGGGTCTGCTTTCAACCTCCCTGGCTTGCTACATTTCCCAGTGATGTCCCATTGCTGGTAGTGTACCAGTGTGGGGGACTGGGAGGGGAAAGGCAGGCAAAGCTCTGCTGTCCTGGTGGGCAATCAGATGTGAAGCCCCAAATCAGTGTGGGGGCATCTGTGCTCTGAAATAAGCACCCCTTCCCTCTCTTTTCCTGCTTTCCATGACCTCCCCTGACTCTGGTGCTGAGGGTCAAATGGAGGTGGAAGTGGGGGAGGAAGGAAGCAGGTAAAGAGAGCTGAGGGAGCCCAGCTACAGAGCACTCACCTGGTGGGCTGTAATATCCATCCCAAATGCAGGAATGTGAAAACAAATCTGTGTGGTACTCCTGGGCAGCAGCTATATCTGAGCAGCCAGTTTACACATCCTGTGAGGCTGGACTGGCTGTGGCATGGAGCAGAACAGCAATGCTTAGAAGCACCTGTAGCTCTGTAGTTACTAGGGGAACTAAATGACTGTCTCCTACAGACATGCAAGAGCACGCCCCCCCACACACACCCCCACACACACCCCCACCTTTAATCAATTAATGGGTTTGCCTTCAGCTCTTTATTTTGATTTGGGATGAGGAAGTCTTATAATGGCTGATAGCTGGATTTGAAAATAAAGCTGTTTGTTGTTCATGTCTGGTTTTGGTAGTTATTAATCCCTGGTATTTGTACTGGGGCTCATATGGCCACTGCGCCTGTTCACATATGCCCTGCTTTGGGCAGCACTGCCAGCACCTCTGGGGAAAGCTCACTGTTGCCGGAGGCTAACCAGGCATGCAAAGGCCTCCTGCCCTGATACATGGCGCTCTCCAGCTGCTGGTGGGCTCACACACCACTTCTTGGAGGGGCTAGGGAGAAATGTGTCACGTACATTCCCATCTCTGCAGCCCTGCTTATGAGCCTCAGCTAGGTATGTAACAGCCCCTGCTGCTGTTTTTAAGGGGCCAAGGCCTATCTGAAATGACCGCTGGGGCAGATGGAGCAGTGTTGAAAGTGTATCTCTGGCCTGTGAACAGGACTACCCTTGCCTCTTCCCACTGTCAACCCATCGGGCAGTGCAACCCTCTCTTGGCTCTCTGCTTGCCTCTCTCACCCCACTGTCTTCAACGTCTTTGACTTGAGCATTCAGGGCAGAAAGATTTATTCTTCTCCGAAGAGCAGCAAACTGGTTCTAATATGCTGAATTCTTGTTTCTATTTCAAATTTCCTGTATGACCTGGAGCACCTGCATCTTATTGCACCCTTTCTTCAATGGCATAATGGATTAGTTATCTTACAGACCCTCTCTAAT
>JBCJKH010058995.1:0-35002 GCA_039877255.1 Loriculus beryllinus
TTCTCTTCCTTGTTATTTCCCTTATTATTAGTAGTATTGTTGGTAGCAGTAGTGATCTGTGTTATACCTTAGTTACTGAAGTTACTATAGTTACTATATACTTAGTTACTACCTGTGGGAGTTGCATTCTTTTGATTCTCCTCCCCATCTCTCCGTGAACAAGGGGAGAGCAAGAAAGGGGGGTTGAGTGAGTGAACGAGCTGTGTGGCTAGGTCTAAACCACGACATTATCCTATAGAAATCGTTCACAATAGCATGTGTTGTATCACTGCTCTCAGGTTTCTTTATCCAGGGGGCCCACATAAGTTCATGTGAGTCTAAATTCTGCCTTCAGCATTTTAGTATGAATCACAGAAAATTTCACTGAAATATTGGTTCAATTGCCATTCACATATATTGTAAAACCCAAACCCAAACCCAGAACTGTTCATAAATTAAGTTCTGAAAAAAAATCTTAAGCCTTTTTAATATGTTGTGAACAAATATCAAGTAAGAGGTGCTGGTTCAGTGTTCACATCAATTATTCATAAATTATTCTTAGTTAATGATTTATTTGAACCATGATTAGGAACTGTTTATAAATCAGAAGGTGCTATTTCTCCTTATATAGGAAAGAAATTGTTTAGACCAGATACCAGGGAATGTCAGCATCTGAACAGATGATTTTTCAGATAAGAACTATTAAGGAAAAAATACTAACAATTTCAGATGTTGCATTAAAAATGCATTTTTATGCAAATCATCCATTTTTACATTATATCTTTGGAACAAGAGGACTTGAAAGTATGAATAAAAGTTTGGGGTTTTTTTTAAATTCACCATAAGCTATTTCAAAATATTTGGTCAACTTTATTTATTGATAAAACTATCCCATTAATAGATGTCTAAATGTGTGAATCTGCAAACTTTGTAAAATTGTATTATTAACAAAGTGGACATCACATAAGAAGTATTAAGACTCCAGTAAAACTACTCATTAATATAAATGAATTTACCTGAAAGATAAAGCTGATTTTTCTATATCCAGACTTTTCTATATACTTGCATAAAACAAATGGCAAAAAAGAAAAAATTAAGCTCTTTTTTTGGTTTTGTTTGGGTTTTCGTTTTGTTTGTTTTGGTTTGGTTTGGTTTTTTTTTTTCTTTTAATCTGATTGACCCAGTGGCCACTATTTTAATTACTTTTTCAGCTTAGAGGATTGTTCTTTATTTTAAAGTCTTTCCCAGTTTAGAATCCAGAGTTCTAGAGGAAATTTATGATGAAAGAATCATTGAACATCCATTAATTTCAGGCATTAGACGATTACAGCTGTCATTTCCAGAAGTACATATTGGCAGAAAACTTGTATTTTTAGTCTAATTTTGTTTTAAGAAACTGTTTAATACAGTACTGTCAATCAAATGGGTATAGAAGGCCTAAATATGAAAGATAATTTGAAAGCAGTCAGTGTCAGTATTATGTCACCTACCAGTTAATGAAAGCATTCTACATGACATATGTTCATATTTTATCAACAAAGATACTGTATACTGCAATAAGTACCTAATGAACAGGGTTTACCCTCATCTCCTAAGAAAACAAGTTTGGTGTAATGATCTGTCTTTGTATGTTTACATTTCTCTGTCTCTCCTTCTATACCTCACCTATGAAAAATATTTTTTAGCTTACTGGCAAATTTGAGTAAATAAAGATGAAAAGACACAAAGATAGCAAAGCCTACAGACACACAGTTCCATGCATGCACATGTCAATGCAAAACTTTGTGCTGTACTTTTTTTTGGCTTCCAATTCGGATTCCAACATTTATATATTACTTTAATGTGACAGGTAAGTCTTGTGATTCTGTAATTTCTGTTTTTACTATTGTAACAGTAATGGAAATAAATTATTCCAGAAAAAACAAACCGCAACCAAAACCAAAAAACTTCCCCAAATACTGATGTGGACAAGTTTATACTTTTTTTCTTTCTTTTTTTTTTTCCCCTTTTATTTATTCTTTTCTCCCATTACAAGGTATTGATCTGATTGTATTAATTTTGTTCTTTGTGAGCACATCTGAAACAGAATAGTCAAAGCAATACTCTTATGTCAGATTAAAAAAAAAAAAAAATGGAAAAAGAAAAAGGTTTTGAGTTAAACAAATTAATCATTTATTACTACTTCAGTAGAATCTTCACTTGGCCTTGAAGTGCAGTTCAGCACAATAAAAGGGATATGATGTCTCAAGGGAATTTAATCAGATTCTTTTTCAACAATGAATCTATTGTGTAAAATTTTAACTAAGGTAGTAAAAGTTTCATTTCGGATTAAGTCAGGGAAAGCACTAAATCTTCTTTTCTCCTGCAGAGGAACAATCCAGAAGGAGGATTACCAAGACATTTAATCCCTATATAAACAGATAAAGGAACGTGTGTGTATATATACATATATATACACACATATATATAGAATCATAGAATCATAGAATAGTTTATGTTGAGGACACCAAAACTCCACACAATACTCCAAGTGAGGTCTCACGAGAGCAGAGTAGAGGGGCAGGATCACTTCCTTCGACCTGCTGGTCACACTCCTTTGGATGCAGCCCAGGATATGGTTGGCTTTCTGGGCTGTGAGCGCACACTGAAGCCGGCTCATGTTCATTTTCTCATCGACCAACACCCCCAAGTCCTTCTCCACAGGGCTGCTCTGAATCTCTTCTCTGCCCAACATGTAGCTGCGTCTGGGACATGACAGTGCCTCATCTACAGATAATACAAGAACAGTTAAAAACAATAAAAATACAAGAGATCAAATATCTATACCTGTCTACCAATCCCAGAAGTGTGGTTGATGATCTCTAGCTCATGTGTCATAGTTCAAGTATCACTGACATATCATGAACCTCAGATTCCTGTATAAAGTATTTGTCACGGAATATTCTCTGTCTCTCTTTCTCATCATGTAATGAAATGGGTTTACCGTAAGAGCATTCTTACAAAATGCTGTTCCCATTAAATTAAACATTTTGAAAGGTAATAGCATTTACTTGGAATTACTTACTTGAATTTAAAGCTAGAGTTATTTCAGAATCACATTGGTACCCTATTGTAATAGTGCTGATTGTTAGTGAAATTTCTAGAACAAAAGAGGGGAAAAGACACACTCTTGCTCCCCTTGAGCAAGAATAGTCTTGCACCTGGATTCATCAGATGAATGTGCAATGTCTCAGCTACAGACTTTCTCTTGTAGCTGCAGAGGGTAAAGCAAATTTAAATTTGTACTTCCTAACTTTACCCAGCTGAGATACCTCAGTCAGCAGCAGAGTTTTTCTGTATTGTCAAGCAAATATCCAGGCAACAACCTAACCCACTAAGAACTAAATTTCTCTAATTATGTTTTCTTCATTTCCCATGGTGTGCGAGTCAGTACCTCAGTTACTAAACAGCTTTCAACCAGCTCCAACATAAAGAAAACTGCGTGGCCATATTTACTACATATTTTTCTATGTGGTAAAATGTGAAAAATGGTGCTTTCCCTATACTATAAGGATTTGGTGAATGTAAATATTTTCAAGTCTGTTAGGAATTCAGGTAGCAAAGCTATATGTGAGAGTATAAGAATTTCATGTGTAGGTAAGGGAAAGAAGAAAGGGTTATAATCTTCATGCTGTTGACCCTGGTAACAAAACTTCCATTAATTTCAAAGAAGCCAGGAGATACAACACAGCTCTTTGCTGGACCATTACTCTATTGACCTTTTATTTGTATTTCTTCCCAGTTTCTTGATAAGTTGATTAATAGAGATAGGCTTTTCCTACGTATTCTCCAGTCACATCCTGTCATTCAGTTTAATTGCCAGATATACTTGGAGAAACAAGTTCACTTATCTCTCATGCTTGTAGATAGGAAAGAAACAGCCAGACAAGGAAGCTTATGAATGTGAGGATCTTCCACTATCTGAAAGGGGCCTATAGGGATGCTGGGGAGGGACTCTTCATTAGGAACTGTAGTGACAGGACAAGAGGTAATGGGTTAAAACTTAAACAGAGGAGGTTTAGATTGGTTATAAGGAAGAAGTTCTCTGCTGTGAGGGTGGTGAGGCACTGGAATGGGTTGCCCAAGGAAGTTGTGAGTGCTCCATTCCTGGCAGTGTTCAAGGCCAGGTTGGACGAAGCCTTGGGAGGCATGGTTTAGTGTGGGGTGTCCCTGCTATGGCAAGGGGGTTGGAACTAGATGATCTTAAGGTCCTTTCCAACCCTAACTATTCTATGATTCTGTGATTCTAACCTTGATACTATTTCCATCTCTTAATTTTAATTACAAGTGGGGAGGGTGTGTTCCCTGTTGGTTTTGCCTTGCTACTGTGTAGGATACATTATCATGCTTTTCTTCTAAGGTCTAGTAGCTTCAACAGGTTTTTGGACCTGAATACAGGAAGCCAGTTAAGTATTTGCTGAACTTCTACAGTGTTTGTTTAAAGCTGTTGTTGTGGTTTAAGCTGAACCCAGAGCAGTTGTCTTCTCTTAATCAGAGTCCTAATTATCTAAATGGTGTGAGCTCATACCTGTATGAGAGCTTAGTCCTGACTGTTGATGATTAAGTGTACATTTAAGCATGTACATTTAAGTGTGCATGCAGCTGTAGGTAAGTGGAAAACATTACTCCACATAATACTCAAAATCCTCCGGGCTTTTGCAGAATGAAGCTGTCTTCATTCAGTCACAAGGGAGAACCTTAATGCATATGCTCTGTGTATATGCGTGTGCCGTTTGGATGGAGAGTCACTGTGGTGTTCGTACCCTTTGACTGCGTGGCAGAGCTACAAGCTGGTGTTCTTTGGTGTTGAAAGCTTTACCTTAGACTCTGGTGGTAAAATGCTGTTTCAGACTTCTGCTGAATTAATGCTCCTAAAAACTTGTCTCCTGTTTTTCTTGTTCATGTATTAACATCATCACTCCCATTTCTTGCCATGTTTGTGCATGAACAACTTATGCTTTTGCCTAATGAGGGAAAAAATCTGTGTGAATTCAATAGCCAGAACAAGAGACCAACTTTTGTTACAGTTCTGGAGCTCTATTCTGAAAAGGAGGCTGGACAAATGTTTGCACTCAAATCGTGTTCCAACTTCTGATGGATTGTTTGGGGTTTTTCACCCAGATTATTAGCCAGCAGATTGATTCTGTCTCATGAGCATTTTTGGCTCATCTGTTACCTGGAAGGAGAAGAAAAAACTTTCTTTCAGTGTCTTTTACCATGCCTTGTTACTTGTTTGTTGGCTTGCCCTTAAATTCAGGTTTGCTTAATTTTGCAATGCACTAATTGCATGGATGCATAGCATCTTCGCACAAAGTAAGAAGAGCCACCTTGCTACCAGTGCTAGGTTCTGCATCAGGTGTGGAGAATCCCACAAGGGTAGGTGTTACGAAAGGGAGGGTGAGGGGGCTATATGACTAATAGATAAAGAAGGCACCAGTGCTTCATATATCATGTAGGTCATTCCTGTGCAGTTTAACCAGTGGTTGTGTTTAATCACTTGAAACCCCAAAGACTTGGTGGAAGAAGCCTTTGCACTTACAAGGCAAGACTCTCAAAAGTCAGACAGTAGGATGCAGCAGTTAAAGTACATGCTTCTTTTTGCATGTTTAATATTTAGTTTTGCGCTACAGTTGCAGAGCACATTTTCTAGATAAGATAAAAGTTCCTCTTTTTAAGTACCTGATATCCATTGAGGACTTGAGATAAATGGTGCATGCCTCTTTTGGAAATGTAGACATAAGTAAGAGCTGTAATGTTTAAGACCCTTCAAAAAATCAAGTCCTTGTGTCTTTAGAGCAAAATATGGCTCTGGCAGAGAGTTTTGTCTCAACAGATGTGCCTGGTGCCTGTTTGAATACCCCACATCTCTCACCTGGCTTCCAGTGGCCACTGTGGAAAAGTATGCATGTCTCATAGGGTCTCTCTCTTATGTGCCAGCTGGTACAAACACCTTGGATGCCCTTGGGCATCATCACATTCATTACTATTATTTTATTTCCTCTCACCACTGTGGTACAGACTGTAGTCCTGACACCAAGCCATGTAGATACAAGGACCATGCAGCTCATACAGGAAGCAAAAGCATGCAAGCCTGTCAGTCAACGCCACCTTTATCAGCCACACCCTCCCAGTTACATTAGCCTCCTCCACCCTGAAACAGGTAAATTGGGTGACAGGGTTCCCAGGCCCCAGTTTGGAAGGAGTATCAGGGTGCGGCTTCACAGCTGGTTGAAGGCAGCCTGCCCGTGAGCCGGCACGGGGGCCCCGGCGGCACTACTGATCCTGCAGCTGGAAAGCTGGCTGGCAAAACAGAGAGAATACCTTTTTGGCTGGATCAGCAGGCTTGTCTTGCTGACTGTGTGGCTGCTTGGTTGTTAGTACTGGCACAGAGGGACCAAGGAGAGTGTGTGTGTGTGCCGGTGTGTGCACGCATGCTTGTGTGCTGAGTGGGGGAAAGGTGATGCTGCTGGGAGCCGGGAACAAGGGGACCATGGCTCATAGTTTAAGTGAATCAAGCTGTACCCTAGGCTGGGTGACAGCATGAGATGATTTCAGCTTATCTCAGAGGAGCATGGCTTGAAATTAGAAATACATCCAGCTGACATTAATTGCTGTTTTGGTTATTTCTCAAGGTCACATACAGGGTTTTCTCTATGCCGTTAGTTTACCTGAAAGTGGAGTTGCGCTGTTCTACAGTGAGTATATATACCTGAAATATATATTTGAACACAAGTCTTGCAATATTCTCATCAAAAACGTCAAACAGAGAGAAAAAGGCATAAGTTTTAAGTCTTTTGGTCTGTGGTTCTTTTCATTTGGATTAAAAAAAACTAGAACAAATGGCCTTCTTAATGTGTTGGGGAGGATGATAAAATTGAGGACCTCAGCTCCATATCACAAAGCCTAATCACAGAAAACTAAAGTTGGCTATAGTATTATAATTATTATAATAATTATAATTATAGTATTATAATTCCAGCAATTTTGTGTTTGTTCCATATTTAATACCTCAGCTTAATAGAAAGAATGGGTTATGCTTCTGTGCTTTCTACTTTCCCACTAGCCTTTTCTACAGTATTTAGTGTTGTTTTGGGATTTTTTTCTTGTTTTTTCCCCACTGTGGGACAAATGTGAGTCATATTATTTCCAGTTCATACGAGTACTGAAACTCTGAGCATATGTTCATAAATGGGGAAGATCTTGGTGCTAAGCTGGTTACAAGAAAGATAAGTAACGTCTCCCATTGGCTAAATTATGGATGACTGATAGTAATCCAGATGCTGTTCGTCTTCTACTCAGTGGTGTTGGTTGGGTGCATGTGAAACACACATGATAGAACTGTTGTGGAGCTCCTGAGTGGCTCCCAGGCTTTATCTGCCTTCTGTGTGAGTGGCAGCAGACAGCATTACCACCTACCCAGTCATACATCTCGGCACCCTACAGAGGCACCTCTGTATAGACGTGTAAGCAGTGTCACAGTCCAAAATGAAACTGGAGGCCTTGTAGGTGTGGGAACAGTTTTCTGGATTGCTCACATTGATTCAAGTGACATGTATGTCCCTGTCACCTATTTCTAAAGTGTCTCTAAATCTGATCTCTGGTTTCTGTTAGGTGCTTTGCCATGCATTTGGCAAGCAGCTTTAAATAATATTTTTTTGGCGGGGGTGGAGAACAGTCATAAAGAGGATCATAGAGAGGATCACAGTTAGAACTGTGCTATCTAGATGAGCTCTTTGTCTTCGGTACAGTTATGCTGTAAATCCACTCAGTAGCTTGCCTTCTTAGGTCTGTTTTTATTAATTCAGATGCTCCTCTCTTGCTTCCTTGCCTTGTTAAAGTCTGCAGTACTCTTGTGTATTCAGTTTAAACCATACAGTTTAATGATTTAATTCTCACTCCTTTTTTTCTTTTTAGCTAAGCTTAAGAGTTCTCCCCTTCAGCCTTAGAACAAATGTAGATACAAAACTGTGCTTTTGCTCTGATGTATTTATGTCATTTTTATCGTAAAACAGGAGTTGAATTTTGAAGGCAGGAAGGAAAAAAACCACCCACAAATGTGCCCTGTGTTTTTAATGAGCAGGGTTTTGCCAAGTGGCAATTAGTATTCCTCACTCTTTGTGCTAATTAGGAGCTTCTTATGGTCCTCTAAGAAAAATGGGTTTTGCCAAGTTAACAGATTTTTCAACAGGTGAGCTACTTTTAGCTTTGTCTTTCTTCTAGGTGCATTTTTTGTAGTAATTTTTCTGATTGCTATTCTATGACACTCTGACATTACCCGTGTTCTCATGCTGCCCAAATCCCTGGTCTGATCTGTATGGACCTTCTCTTCAATTTTGTGCTGGAGAAAAATTATGGAAGCTGAAATAATCACTCAAAGCGAAATCTGTTGTTCTGAAACTAAGGCAAAAGAGGATGCACAGTCTTGTTTTGCTAAGCAAAATTCTTTACTGAGCCTCCTTTCAAAATACAAGCATGCAAAAATCCCATGGAGCTGTGGATATCCTTGACCCGTAGAAGACCATTGTGCTACATGAATTGTAGTAGCTGGCCCCAAGGGTTCAAAGTTGAAACTTTTGTTTTGTTTCTCCACACAGTGGGAATGAAAGTTTTCAGAAGTCTTGATCAAAGCAAGCAAATGGAGGTTACCAGGCTAGCAATGATCCTGAAATTGCCTACAGAAGACAAGCTCTGGCTAGTGATTGCCTCTGTAGGCTTCCTCCCTTCTTCTTCTGTTGTAGAAAAGATCTTTTCTGCTGTTATTAAGAAAAGTGTGGTATCATTGCACTCCACTGTGCACCTGTATGAAGTGGGAATCTTTGTTACGTTTCTTTCTGGTTACTAAAAGTGGATCTGACCACCTGACTCAGAAGGTGGAACTTTCAAATCCCAAGTTGGTTCATCTGTTTATTATGCATCACTCCCTTTCCCATGTCCTGTCTTTGACTGACAACTCAGCTCTGAGACTCTCTTCAGCTCCACAGTTTCAATCAGTGTCAAAACTCTCCTTCCAAATAGTTATGTGTTACGTGTAACTCCCATTACTAGCTTTGCCTCTGATTTACTAGTCCAGTAGCACACTACAGAAACTTCTTTCGTTCTGTGAAGGGATTCTGAAGAAAACCACTTGTGTGTGTTTTTAATTACATGTTTGTTCAGCCCTCTGAGGATGTCAGGAGCTGTGAACAGTAAATGCCAAGTGATTGCCAGGAGGAAAGCTGCGGACTGCAGTGCATCGTAGACAGAACCCTTCTTTGTAACTGCCACAGCTTTGCCATGCACATACCAACGATATCTGATTTTGATTATAGGCTCTCCTCTGATGATAGTGCTGTTTCGCGTTCTCCTGGAGACAAAGTCTTGGTCAAGTGAAAAACATAAGCAGTGGTGTAGTCAAGGACAAAGTCAGGCTCCCCCGGATTCCAGTCTATTGACTCTTCTTTCTTCCTCATTTGGAGTGAACCAAAAGGCTAACAGTCCTCCTTTAAATGAGCATAACTTGCTGTATTATGTTAGTCTAGACAAAGGAAATCAAATTAATTAGCAGAAAGACTGCAAATGTGCTGTGTAGGAGGACCTGTCATTAGAGTACCTCATCCAGGCTCCTGTGGCTTGGTGTGTGTTCAGAATGATAGCTCTGGTCTTCCTCTCAGCAAAAGTGAAATGGAATAATACTAGGCTTCAATTAGAGACAGAACTATAATTCAGTCATGGGCAAGGAGAGGGGGAGGTGAGTAGAAAGACGGCTGCTCTGCAAAGCCTAAGTCATACAACGTAAAATCCTAGTTTATGCATGGCAACAGATCCTTCTATGATTGAATTACAGCCTTCATATTCAATAATGGGCCAAGTCTGTAAACCAGAATACAGACAGAACAAATATTTACATTCTTCAGGCAATGACGGAGGGAGAATCACTGAGCAGAGCATGAATCAAAGCCACAAGAACATAGATGTGGGACAGCCACGTGTTGCCGTCAGTGTGAAGTGGGAGGGATGGAGTAAGTTTCCAGTACTTGCATGTGAAATTTCCTGTTATACAGGTCATCCTGCAGCATTCAACTTAAAATTCATCTTATTGTTGTGACACACACTGCCGATAACAGTGAGTAAACTGTAGCTTGTCCGTTCATTCTGTGTGCTATACATTTTCCAGTACATCTAGAAAGTGATATTGAAATGGTAAGGTATTTAACATTTTATGCTGATAGTGCATATCTAAGTACAATTTTATTCGTGTTCCTGACTTTATAACACCTCATAAGTTCTGTACTTTTGGCAGTTGCTAAGCTGCTGGGGTTCATTTTGGTCCAGCTGACAGCTACGACAGTCATAAACATCGCTGTCAATTTGGAAACATCAGTAGACGTGTAGTTAAATAAATAATAATTCTTTTTTTTCTTACAAAAAAAGCTTGAAAATAAGGAGCAGAGTAGTTCCAAACTGAAGAACTTGCATCAAGACATCAATTGATGCATGTACTAGGGTAGCCAAGAAGCCATATAACTCTGCAGGTTTTGAACTCCAGATGTCATATTTGTTTACGGGCTTGCATATGCACATATACAGCCAACCATCAGAGCATGTGATTGCTATGCCTCTCAGCCCACACAGGTTTGAATTGCATTTCAGTTGCATACCTGAATTTTCTCATATGAGACCTCTAACAAACAGGCTTCTTTTCAGAGCAAAGCATGCAGCTGAGTTAAACATGTGAAACAAAATTAATTAATCAGGAATTCTGATGGGCCGTTAGTTAATCTTCTAAAAGTCACTGCAGAAGTAAGATAAGCAGAAGCCTGGTGTTCTTAGGAAAACAAGAAAACATCTTGTAACTCTCCAAGCAAGTTTGCAAACAAAGGGAGATACAGAATATGACAGGATCAGTCTAGGGGTAATATCATGCATGGTGTGCAGCAGTGACTTGTTCCTGCCTGGCTTCCAGCTACACATAATGCAAGTAATTGTTTTAACTGTTGGGCCAGTTTACACCCTGAGCAAGAGAATACTTTAAAAACTTTGAGGTGACCTGCTATTGTTTCAAGGTATCTTGTATTACACATGAACATTAGAGCTCATGACCTCTGATTTTCCATGGATGTATTCTGTGTGCCGGTCCACAGTAACCCTAAATGTTGTCTTTACTATTCACACCTCCTGTGGTACCCAACTGGATACCACAGGACCTTGACTTATGGTCCCCTCTTTTTCCTTCCCTGAAATATTTTTCATGCCTTCCTGTATACCCTAGGAGAAAACACAGCATAATGCAATAGGAGTTTCAAAATTGCCTTGCTGCCCAACTTATTTGAAATCTGGTCAGTGGATTAAAAAAATGTAACTGTGAGGAACTGTCAGATATGTAATTGGATATTGCTTATTAACCAAAGAAAAGGCAAAAAAGGATGAGAGGATTCCCTATATTTGGCCTCATTAAGGAGAAAGATGCTTTTCTTGGAAACAAATAGTTCTGGTAAGGCAGTTACGTGTTTGTGTGGCTAACAGGCTGAATGAGCTTAATACTTGTTTTATTTGCTCATTAGTACAGGTCTTCTGCACTCTATCCCCAGAACTGTTCTGTTAGTTGGGAAGGCTGATATTTTGTCAAGCAAATTTAAGCAAACATAAATGTAAATTAAAAACTCTTCAAGCAACAGATCTATTCCATTTTTAGGACAACTTTATGAAAATACAGTTGCAATAGTTCTTGCAAGAGACATATTGGAAACTAGTGGAATACATAGCTGAAATTTTGTGTGTATGGGAATTTGCAATTTGCATACTACCTAATAGAAAGACTAGCCTGTAGGATATTGAGATAAGAGCAATTCTGATTTGAACCAGCTGTTTTTCAGCTCTATAAATAGGATATTGGCTTGCAAACAATGAAAATATAAGCACTAGACCATTAATAACATTTTAGATGTTTCAAGTAGGAATATGACTACTTTAAGAGTCATAATGTAGTATTTCAGGATAGCATCTTGAATAGAGAGCTTGGAAGAATACAAGAGATGAACTTCCCAGAATACCTGGAAAATTGAAATGTTACTTCTCTGTTGATTAATGTTTCTCATATACAAGATTATATGCCACCTATTGATTTTTAGAAGTAATGGTATTTTTCTAGCCATTAAGAGAAGCAAGCAGAAATTCTTTTGAGCACTTCTGTGATGCCTTAATATACAGGCCTCAGTTTTCTTCCAGAACAGAGCTCATCCAAATGCCTTCTTCTGGGAGCTGTACAGGTACGTTGATGCATGCATATTAAAGATTAATGCCTTTTCTCTTATGGTGAGCTAGAAAATGAGCTGCGTGCTCTGGAAATAGTGCATTGTTTGAGGCTACAGGGCAATAAAGTTCATAACTCCATTTCTCTTCTATCAAAACTCAGAAAAACTGGATTGGAAAATTTCATACAGAACTATTTTTGTATACAAAAGTATAATGTTTTTAGAGAAAAGCATGCCTAAGGGTAACAAATCTCATTGATCAGCGAAAAGAACAACACTGGTGCCATGCAGTGCAATTGAAAGACATGGAAATGGTCCATTCTCATTTAATTCCTGACCTCCAATAACTCACTTCCCCTTTGTGCTCAGTGCTGGTCCCACCATATGTTGCTCACCATGTTAGTCTATGAACATTTGAAGTTGTGTTGCTTAGTCAGGCACTAGTCTTGGATAGGATTTCTATGTTCTGTTGTCATGCAAGCAACAAAAATATAATGGGGACTACTCGTTGCAAAATAGTCTTTTGTAGTATCGATTCTCCAGTGAGGAAGCAATGAAATGAGCTATTGTATTTAAACGCTGAACTTTCCGCATTCTTGTATTGACTGTCCTCCTTTCCAACAGACTGAGGGATGGTCACAAATAAAGACATTTGCTCAAGCCACCACTTCCCTTCTAATTTAGTTTTTAGTTTCCCAAGGGCAGAAGTCTGCTGTTTTCTCCTGAATGAAACGCTGCCAAATAGGATTGTACCAGCTGCCTCCTGCACAGGAGAATAAAGTTAAATGTAGGCTATTATTGCTTGCTGGACAAATGGTTCATGTGCAAACAGAACTGAGTTGCCTATTTGGGGCACTCTATCCCATGCTGGAAAGCTGAGGAGCTCTGAGAAGGAGAACATGTCCTGGCTCACTCTTGCAAAGAGACATTTTTTAGGTTCAGAGAAGAGCTAACTCTCAGTCTTTTCCAAAAAGCTGTTCTCCGTGTTTGTTCTCCCACCTCCTGACTGTAGCATTCTCCAAAACCAGGTTGGGAGAAAGAAAATCAACCTCATGGACGGCAAGCAGAAATCTGTTTTTATTTTGTGGGTTTTTTCCTCCTCCCACTCCCCCTTTTTCCCTGGTGTTGCATGTGCTGCCAGTTCTGATGACTACCCAGACACTTCTGAGTAGGACATCTCACTCTGCTTGGGACAGTTCACATGTGCTCACCAGGCAGACATTTGTCTGTGGTTGGCTCTAAAACCACAAGTTCCTGAAGCTGAAATTGCGACAGAAATTAGGAGCTTTAATCATAACAATATCCCCAAAAGCCTTTGTCCAGTTACCTGTTACAGTATTCAATTGAAGTTCTGTATATTCACATTCTCCTAAAAATGGCATTGCTACATTACCAGAGCTACTGTAGGACGACACAGCTTTTACTTTCTTGCAGATTTTCTTCCTCCTCTTTGTTTTACTTTTCCTGTGTTAAAATGATAAATGCTGAGAGAGTTGTTGAATTGAAGTTTTTGCCATTGATAAACAGCAGTGTGAAATTGATAGTGTCTTGCTTCACTGTAGTGCCTGGCTAACATTCAGCCTTTAAAAAAAAAAAGCCAACAAATTTGGAGCATGGTTTCCTTCACTATTTTCTTCTAGTCGAGTATTGCCTTTGTTATATGCATACATGTTTTTGAGAAACAATGGTATTTATTTAAAGATATTTAATGGGTATAAGTGTTAGTGAATGTATCTCAAAGAAAAATTCCATGGCTGGCTTCACCAGTTCCCTCCCTCTCAACCCCTCTCTAGTCTTCTGGATCTCTAGTTCATGTCTTGGATATAATAGATAAAACCTGATATCTCAGCAGTTGAACTCTTCTGTGGTTCTTACAAACTCCTTGTCCTGGCTTTAAAAAATGAAAAACTTCTGTCAGTTCCTCCAATACTAATGCTACTTAAAAAAGTAAAGTGAAGCACAGGTTTGGAAGCTATGCAAGGTAAGAAGGATTCAGCCTGTGGAGAGCCTAATGTAATAGATCAGTAATACAATATTTAAATCTATGTACTTCCTGGCAGGATGTCAGTGCAAAGAGGAGCAGTGGAGTAATGTGATCTCTTAACTCTGATGAAGTGAGTATCTGCATTCAAACCTGTTTCAAATGAGCTTGTCTGAAGTTCCTGAAAGAAGGAATGGTTCAGTAGTTAGAAGCATGAGTTTTTGAAGGCAGTAAAAGGTAGATAAGGAAGATAGAGGGCAAAATGAAGGAAAACCCCAACACTTGAGCTGGTTAGTTTCAGTGCCAAGGGTGAGTTTTCTTTTTAATTACTCCTGTCCAAAAAATAACATATCTATCTGATACATTACACATAACTGAATATGACAGGAGTAAATGGTCAAGTCGTTGATTCCTTTTATATTTTTGTTCACCGACCAGGAATTCTTCTAAACACCCAACTTTTTCAGGGGAAATTCGAGATAAAGCTCTTTATTGCAAAAAATCTGTAGTGAGAGCTGAAACTAGTATGAAGCAACATCCTCTGAGTTGCTTACAACTAGCTTTATCTTAGCATAGACTGTTGCCACCAGTATCTTTGTTCTTGTACTTTCGTCAGTGATGTACTCTATTTTTCAATATTTTAAATTTAGTGTCTTCAGGAACTGTTTTGACAAGGAGAAATTCAGGATGCAGAAATGCTTCTTTTCCCGAAGAGTGTGGGCTGGGTGAAACCAAACCCCACTTTCCCATTTCAAAATCAGAACAAGAGCTGGGAGAGGACAGTGGGGTTCCTGAGGCATCCACCCTGCAAGCAGACCTTTCCTGTCTTTGTTAAAGCTTCATGATGTTCCCTGTGGACATGCTTGAGCCTCTGTGGGAGAAGGGTTTTGGAGCAAGGGAGAGGGAAGGATTGATCTCCTTGCTGGGAGGGAGAGGGAAGGATGGAGAGGAGGAAGGATCTCCATCCAAGCCAGCCAGCAAGGGTACAAGGAGTTAAGTCTGAAAGAAATGTTTTCTCCCTCTACCACCAACTGCTAGGGCTGTGATGCAATGAAATAGCTTTCTCTCAGATCACTATAGAAGGTTCTTAGAGGGCAAGAATGGAAAAACTTCTGCTTGTAATGTCATTAATTATTGTTTTTTAAGCAATTATTCCCTCTGGTGTTGCGTGCAGTGGTTTTAAAAAGTGATTTTTAGTCTTCCTAGTACATGGTAGCGCTTCATTACTGCTAAAATGCAGAGATTTTGTATCTGAATATCTGAATAACACATTCTAGCTGCAGTACTGGGTTTTCTGAGTTTAAGTGTAGTTCTCCCCTGCCTCCTACATGTTTTGTTGTTGTTGCTGGCCTCAGTCTTGGCAATTTAATAATGAGAATCTATTAATGATGGAATGATTTACTAAGAGGACCATGGCTCCATGAAAAGGAAGATACAGTACAGTATTCAGTTATTGCTGGTGTTATTGAGACACTGGAGAAACAGTTTCCAAACTATACTTAAAAGGGATAAGTTAGCACCAAATACCTCTCTTGCACAAAAATGCTTGATTTGTGTAGTCTTTATGTGAACACTCTACCATTAAAATCATGCCTAGCCATTAATAAATTAAATAAATAGCGTTTTTGGCTTCCTGGTAGAGAATCTGATATTTCCTGGCTTCCCACATCTGTTGCTAGAGCCAAGTTTTAGTTCTTTGAAAAGTTACTGCCTGGCTTGTCTTCAAGGAACACTTCTTGTGTCCCATCTTAAATGCTGAGAACTAACCATGTACACCATGTTCTTACATTAATATACATAGGGCTGGTTTATGCAGATTGTTTTTTGACTTGCAAAAGTAAATGGGGAGTAAAAAAGGTTTTGTTAGCAGGGGTTCTCAGAGTCAGCTGAATAGCTGATCCTGAAGAAGAACTCTCATGTCTATGAATTTTGCAGGATGGAAGCTGGGAAAAAGTGATGCACATGGTCGAATGTATCGCTGTATGTGCCATGCCACAGAACTGTACCCAATTTAATGCAGTTTATGATGTCTGCCTTTTGCTGATACTCACAGAGAAACCATTTTCTAAGGCAAACTCTTCAGCTGTTCATTAAACTCAATTTTCAAGAAGTAATGCATCTCTGAATTTGATTGTCATCTTCCCACACTTGGCTCCTATGGTGCTTTGATGGGCATAGGATAGGTTAATAATACTAAATCTTCTTCCACATGTATTTACAGGGTGAACCTATTGTGTGACTAAGCAGGTAGGCCTTCAAGTTCCCTGGTAAGAAAGGTTTTGCAGGTTTCAGGGGTTTTCTCATATCGTTGGCTGTGGCTCTTTTTCTGAACCTTTCCCAGGCAGGCCTGGTGAAGAGGAGGTGATGGTGTCATACCAGTATCAGAGTTGGATGCTTCCAGGAATGCTGATAATGCAGAGTGTTTTGTAGGTGTTGTGTGTTAAAACAAACAAATGGGTCTCACACCTGCTGATTGCCTGAGCAGCTAACATTAAAAATCACTGAATTTTTCCAGTTACATCCTTCTCTATTTCTGCCCACCTGCAACCCTGAAATAGTCTGATCTACAAAACAGGAATTCCTAGTAAGAAACTACATCTTGAGATGAGAAACTAGGCATGCCTTTGAAAACTAGAGGAAACAGTGGAGCAGTCACTCAGCACAGATGAGTGCTGCTGTTACCTTGTGACCTGTCTTTTAGACCATAGCACCAACTTGTGCACTGGGGGACTTCTCCAGAAATGATGCACGTGAATTCTGAGGTCAAATCCAATACTCCAGTTCCCAGAGAAGTGCCCTCACCACAAAACTATAGGCTATTTTGGGGGTTACACTAGTGCCTGTCCTGCTCCAGAGCTGGATTGCTTTCAAGAATGCGTGAGTTATAGGGCCAGAAGGTTGGTATGCAAGAGAGAGCCTGCCTTGGTAGATATTTTATGTTACACAGTAATTGGATACAAAGAAGACAAAGCTAAGGGCAGACACAGTGATCCTGGGTCTTCCCCTCCCAGCTGAGTGCCCCGACCTCACCAGATTGCAGAGTTGGATATTGCCTCCTTGGCCAAGGAGTTTTTACTGTCCTCTGGGTACCTGATATCCCAGCTCCAGCATGGTGGTTTTGATGAGCTTATGAACTCATGCTTGATGCTGATTTTGTTATCTCAAAGAGAGATAAAAGCTTAGCATGTGAAATGTAATTGCAGCTGGGCCTTGTGTTTAAGTTTCTAGTCTGTGGTTACGTTTCCCAGTTCATGCACTGGCAAAAAGTGGTGGGGAGACTTGGCAGCAGCTGGAAATGGTGCTTGAAGAAGCTGGAAACTTTCACATGGGAGCTCCCACCGCCTCTGCTGTTGGGAGTCCCCCATGCAGCAGGAATGGTGGTCCCAGGCTGGCATTTGTGCAAGTTTTAGAGTCATTGGTCTCTTGAGACAGTTCTTGCTTACTCGGTCTCAGCCACATGCTGTTCAATTCTGTGACATCTAAGCAGGTCAGAACTGTCCTGTTCTTGCCAGAAGCCAGATTCTTCACCAGTACGTTTCTCATCCCGCTCTGTCTTCAGACAGACAACATTCCCATGTCGTTTGCTTTCAGACTGAGTTTACCAAAATGCTCTGTTTCTCTAAGAATACTTAGGTTCCTCTTCTCTTTGCATGTGAGCACTGAAAATATATGTAGTCCTTGACATGTTGTTGGCACCAGGTGACCTTGTTTGCACCCTTGCTTGAATAGGGGATCTGTGTGCCAGGGCTTAGAAAGGGGTGATTTGCAGGCTAGTAAGGGGCAACCCTGTGATTAGAAATTCCATGATCTGACAGAATGCACATTTGACCTGCTAGTGTAAAACAGATTATTATTGTGTTATGGAAATATTTTAAAGTCCAGATTTGATAAGGATCAATGACAGAAATAGGTGGTGCAATGCTACCTGTCTGTAAAAGTACTTGCTAATGTGTACTGCAGCATTTGGTTTATAACATTACAATAGTGGCTTTGATTAACAATGCTTTATTAGTTATAAACATAGACTTACTGAATAAATCCTACTTACTTTGTTGAATGGCTCTTCATGCCTACATAAAACTATTTCAGTAATTAGAAAGCTACTGTAATATTTCTCTGTATTGTAGGCTTAGAGCTGTTTGTTAGCTCTGTGTCAGCTTTCCTGAATTCCTACATAGGATTTTGTACTTGATCCCACCCTTGACATGAAAGGGAAATGGTTTCAACTTGCATTTTGTGATGAGAAAGGGCAGATGTGATAAGACAGGGTTTCCTAAAGAAAAGGGGAATGACTGGGGAAAAGAGTGTGTATCTCCTTCTGATGTGCCTCTGGACCTGAACCGTCCTTTTCCCAGCCAAGATCAGAGAAGACTGGAGCAGCCATATCCCTGCTGAAAAGGACCAAATTCCCTCCTGAAGGAGTTATCACAATTGCTTTGTGGCCTTGTTTTTCAAGAGAAGAATAGAAGAGTATGTGTGAGGAATGTTGGCATAAGGCGTCTTGTAGAGAGCTCACCTCTGTCTTTCTCTAAAAGGTGCAGGCTTGCAAATCCTGAGTTTTTTCCTCCCCTTTCTGTATAAAACACAAAGCAGTGGGGGTCAGTTGTTTTATCTACTACTGAAATGCAGCCATCAGTGCAGAATAACATGAGAACAGTTTGAAAGGAAGCGTGGAACACTATATTCAACTGAAACTAATTACCTGATTAGGTTTTGGCCTGGCTGTGTGGGTTGACATCCAGTGGTCTTGGCGACAATACCTGCGAGCAAAGCCAAGTCTAGTCTTGCTTCATTTAAAGACTCTGGACAAAACTTCTGGACCTGTGTGCTGAATGCTGAGCAGTGTGAAAATAGGACACTGACTTAAAGTACCCATGGCTACAGAGGGTGTCAGTGGGCAGATGAATGACCTTGTTTGGGATTTAGAAATACTGGCTTCCATTCAAAGCTGTTTCTGATGAAATGTAACTGTGCATCACAACACCCTCCTTTCAGGGCTGTAGGATTAGCACTTTCCTTCAGCACTTCAAGTTTCTACCCTTAGAAATGTAGTCAGAGTCTGACACTGCGATCTTGTAAGCTTAAGACAATCACCTAAATGGATTTTATCTCACCTTGTCTGCCAGGGTAGTTCCTTCTCTTTATCTCCACAGGGGTTAAATACTTTTGGTCTGCTTTGTTAGGTGAGAATGATTTGTTATTGCTGTTGTCCTTTTTGGGAAATAGGATGTTTTTATGTTAGGAGTACTTATGCAGTATTTCAAGTGTCTGTAATGTCAGACATGTCTGTGTTTACCATTGTGATGGTATTTTTTTTTTGTCTTGGCAATTCTTTAAAGGGGAAACAAAAATCATTTTACTTGGTAGGATTTGAAGCTTTACTGGGAAGAGAGGGTGAGTCTGTCATCTGTGTGCTATTATACAAATACACTTCGTTAAAAACAAAGGTGAGCAGAGCACTTCTAAAAATACTTGAAGTGTTCTTGCCTTCAAATGGGAAGTTTCTGGGCTGCACCCACTTCTGGCACCTAGCACCCCTCTGTTTCCCTTCCCAGGGAGAATGGTGTGAAATGAGCTGTCAAATGAGTTGTGGCAGTTCACTGCTGAGCATTGACTTCATGAGGAAATTTAGGACATTACTCTGATATCCTAGAAGCGCATCGAGACACGTTACTAAAATGAATTGGACAAATAGTTGATGGAAATCCAAGAGCTCGGTAAGAGATGCTCCACAGAACAAGAAATCCTAATAGACAACCATAGGAAAAATATTTTTGCCAACTGGCTATTTTAACTTAGCAACTGGCTTATCCTTTACCCTATTCCTTAACATCTAAAATAAATATTGAATTCTCTGCTGTTTACAAACCTTCTTAAACCATATGCCTAAGGGGTGTTGCAGTACTGAAGTCCCCAAAGTTGTGCTTAAGCATTTCCTCTTACTGCAAGAATAAATCCATCAAGTTTTCAGCCTTCCACAAAGACAACAAACGCAATCCTGTAAGTGCCATGAAAGCCCCAAGAAACTTCAGAAACAATTTAAAACTATAAAAATAGGTTTTTGGACACCTCTCGTTACTTCTGTGTAGAACGAGGCTGAGCAGGGACCCGGGCTGAAGAGGGAGATGGGAATTCACCTTGTGTAACCTGGTATTCCCTTCCCCTTTCCCCTGCTGTCCCCAAATCAGCTGTCACAGTATTGGCAGGAGTCTCTTGAGCTTTCGCTAGCCAGGAGTTTGCCCAGCTGTTTGGCCTAGGATTTCAGAGAGTAGGAGGAAACCTTTCTGGCTGAAGCCTCTGTAAAATCACTGCTTCAGTGATCAAAGCAGCAGTGTCCCCATGGGGGAAAAGCAAGTAGTTGGAGAGCTCGGTGTGGGGGGGAGGGGGAGCGGTGTGACTTTCTACAGGGCCTGGCATCTTCATGATAAATAATCACACTAGAATAGAGCTAATCTCCCAGGAAAAGGGTTGGGATTACAAAGGCGGTAAAATCTCCACTTCTTCTATGAGCGTGCACAAAGTTCAACTCCGCCGCAGCTCTGTACTTTGAAAATGCGTCTCCCCTAACAGCTACTTGTGTTACTGTTGCAGGATGATTTGGAAATTCGCCTTATCCGTTTTTCTGATGGCAGCACTGGTTCGGGTAACAGACACCAGGAAAAACCGTCCTGCAGGCGCCATTCCCTCCCCTTACAAAGACAGCAGCAGCAACCACTCGGAGAGGAGGCAGCAGCTGAACAAGGAGGTGTTGGCCTCCAGCCAGGAGGCCCTTGTGGTCACCGAAAGGAAGTACCTCAAGAGCGACTGGTGCAAGACGCAGCCCCTGCGGCAGACTGTGAGTGAGGAGGGCTGCATAAGCCGCACCATCATCAACCGCTTTTGCTATGGGCAGTGCAACTCCTTCTACATACCCCGGCACGTGAAAAAGGAGGAGGAGTCCTTCCAGTCCTGTGCTTTCTGCAAGCCACACAAGGTCACCTCTTCGACTGTGCAGCTGGAGTGCCCAGAGCTGGACCCACCTTTTCGACTCAAGAAAATTCAGAAGGTCAAGCAGTGCCGGTGCATGTCTGTGAATCTCAACAACTCGGGCAAACTGTGAGAGCAGACATGTAGCTACTGCTTGGTCTTGCCCCCATCAGATTTACTGCTGCCTCTCACCTTCCGTGGAGCAGACTGTCCGTTTTGTTGGTTTATTTCTTCTTTTCCTGTTTTTTTTTTTTTTTTTTTTTTTTTTTGTTGTGTTTTGTTTTCCTTCAGGAGGCATCTCTCCAGCAAGGAAATGCTCCTTGTTGCTTGCCTACTGGAATAGCGCTTTTTAATGGGCTCTGTTAGGCACTTCACCATCAAGTTTCATTGTATTTCCAATATCATCTGGCAGTTGGATCTTCTGGAGTGGAGCAGGATCCCAGAAGTTGGAATTGATCATCTACAGGTGACCAGTTGGCTGAATCCAGCGTTAAATGTTTCCACTGTGTGGAGTAAAGCCCTCTGCCCTACACTCCAGTCCCCTCCAAAAGATAAGAACACCTTTCCCACGCTTTGGTCTGGAGTTTGCTGCTTCCACTTGAAACACTGGGATGCTGCCCAGGACTGGAGGATGCAGATGAAGGAGAGTAACGTGCGAAAAAGCAAGCGAGACTCTTCGACGAGGCTCATCTCCTTAAGACAACATTAAATGTGCAATGACAGACGTTTCCGGCTTGTTGTCTGAATGGTAGATAAAGCGAGGGGAAGAGGGCGAGGAGCTGGGTCAGCCACTGCGACCACAGAGCAGACTGAGGGTGGGTTCTGGTGCTGTTGTGGTTAGAGTATATCGAACACGTGGTCTCTGCAGCAGTGTATATTTTGTAACCTAGCTATGGTAAACAGCTGTTTAAAGTATTATAGACCTAGCCATGTATATTTTTCTTGTGGCAGAATATGCCAGAAATTAAAATATGTTGACTAAGAGACTCGGATGCTAGGTCAGTCGCCTAGCTTAAAATGGGCATAGTTTAACCAGGCTTTCAGTAGGGTTTTGTGTGCTAGATATAAGTGTGTCCTTTACTCTAAAAGGACAACATCCATTTATGACCTTTATTTATGCCTGTGCAGACCCAGGAAGGTGGGAGGGTAGTGGGAGAGGAGCTGAGAACACTTAAAGGAACATTGTTTCCCTTAAGGTATAAAAGCACTGTCGCACAAAGGACAAAATTTGGTCATTGCTGGACTGAATACAAAAGCTACATCAGTGTCATCAGGTTTTGGGAGTGGTGTCTGTCCCATGATTGGAAATCATGTTAATGTGCTAGTGTTAAAGGACAAACCCATCAGTCAGTGGTGCTGGAATGGGTCACAGCTGTAGGAGCAGGGAGAGAGTAAATTGTAATTGCAACAGTACTGGTGGTCCACTCAGTTTTTCAGTCCTGCACAATCAGTGTTGGTGAATGCTTGAAGTTCGTTTTAAATCATGCTATGTTGTTATTCAGTTGATGGAGTTTAGCATGTCCCGTTTATCCCATTTGTTACAGATATGATCTGTATTAGTCCCAGCTGCATTAAAATCCTGTGCCTGAAAACAAACCAGCTCCTTCTCCCAAACCAAAGCCTGTGCGTGCTCAATTGTCTGAAGCTTACAAATTAAAAATGACATGCTGACTCCCTGATGCATGTCTCACAGCTCAGCATCTGCAGCTAGTGAAACCAGCTTGCTGTGGGAGCCCTTTCTCTCCAGCCTCTTCACATGTAGCCGCTGGAAGGGGTTAATGTGTTTAGCACTGTCACCAGCTAAGGGCTAAGCGCCACAGGTCTCTATTATGTGAGACAGGCTTCTCTAAGAGGCTTTCAGGACTGAGCTCCACCAGAGCTTACCAAGAGGTTTATGGGGATTGGCATGGGCAGGATGAGGTTGAGCAGATCTGTTAGCCCTATTACATGAACAGCCATAGCTTTTCTGCTGTGATCTTTCAGCGTGTCAGAAGTGCACAGAGAGACTCCTCACGCAGGGATTGCCTTAGAGGCTGCTGCTGTTGCACTGCCAGTGTTATACCAGCCACCAGATGGGCACCATGCTATCTAGGCTTAAGTGTTAAGGGTGGGGGGAAGGCGGCAATAGCTGAAGTCTACTAAGACTCCAGGGATCTCAGTCTTCACTTGAAATAAATAAATTGAAATTAAAAGTCAGACATTTTGGACTCTAGAGAGAAAAGCACCCTAGGAACTTCAGTTAAGAAAAATGTGCAAGAATCTTTACCTTTAAGCTATGCCCTGCCTGGGTTTTTCACCAGTTTGCAATATGAATATGCTGCAGCTTAAAGCTCCTTCTAGGAGCTGTGTTTGTTTATGTAAAAAAATGAGTTGAGCTTGTAATGGTTAAAACTGTATTTAATTCTTGTTTTATAAGTAAGTAAGTGAAAACAAAAAAAAATGAAGAAATGCTTTAAGTATAATGTAATTATTTTATAGGTCTACTATTAAATTATAGATTAATAAAGCTACTTTAGGGTTATATGGCATCCAGGTGTATGGGCTTTGCTTCAACACCTTGTGTCCAGCTGGTCTCTAAGCAGTATCTGCACCAACTTCCTTTTGACCCTACCAGAAACAGGTAAATGATGTCTCAGCCTGACAGCTTGGGAGTACCCAGCTAGTTCTTTCCTTGTCCCTCACTCCCCTCAAAAGTACCTGCAAGGCAAGAGGGAAAACTAAACTGCGCTAATCTTGATTCTGGGGTTGATTCTGCATGCACAAATTCTGGGGTTTGGTTAGCTAACAAGAAGATGACCAAAGCTCCATCACTGGCTGAGCTGCTGGCATCATTTGTGGTAAGAGAAGCAACTTACCCTGACCAAAGTGGGTTTGCTTTAAATATAACAAGATCCTTATGTAATGGGCATCAAACTACTCGTGGGGTGGGTGGGAGTAAATCTGAAGATACAGCTGAGCTTTAACGGTTGCTCTCATCTCTTGGATGAGTGAGTGTGCTGTGTGCCCCACCAAAGGTAGGGCAGCGTTTGGGGTTTTTGCCTTTTTTTTTCTTTCCAACCCAGGGAAGATAGTTGCAAAATAACCTTGAAGGCAGACTTCACTGGGGAGAGGTAGTTTGTTCACACAGCGGAATGAGCCTCCATATGACCAGAAGAGGTGCCTGTCATGGGTCTTGAAAGAAGCAGGAGGGTCTAGACCACAACTAGAATGGGAGGGTTTTATCCTTTATGTTGCTGTAACTGATGCCTGCAGGAGCCTTTTGCTCTCTTCCCCAACTCCCCAAGTCCACTCACAGATCAGCAATTTAATGAGCTTGGCAACTTGAGGGGTTTTTTTTGTTGGTCTGTTTGTTTGGGGGAGTTTATTTCTGTGTTTGGCTTTCGGGTTTGGTTTCAGTTCTGTGGTTATGTTGTTTGGGTTTTTTTGTGGCTGTTGGTTTTGAGAATTACTGGATCAGGTGCTCAGAACTTGAAAGTGCCTATGCCAGTCAGCTCAAAAGGAGCTCAGGTAACACCTCTGTCTCTAAGCCCCTCTCCTGCTTTGCAGGTAGCTTCATTGCCCAGAACCCACTGGAACCTGTTCCACAGCACAGCGTAAACCCCAGCTCCAGCTCTCCCAGCCTCTTGCTGTGTGCCTGCTGAACCACTGTACCAGAGGCATAGACTGTAATTCAAAAATCTCCCCCTTGTGGAAGCAATCTAAGAGCAAGGCAAGTGTCAGGCTAGTTGAGAAAAGCTTCAGGTCAAATAGGTCCAGTATTTCTTAAAGTAGAGTGGTGCTGTGGGACAAGGAAAGGAGGGGGACAGTAAATGTTAAGCTCTATTACCGTGGAGCTGCCATGTTGACAGGGTCCCGATCTGGGGTGAGAAATGAAGTTTCTAAGAGATTATTTGAGCTGTAGCTGGGAATAAATGAGAAAACAGTGCTGACTAAACAGGAATCCTTGATTTTCAGACAGAGCCCATCTTTCTGAGGCAATGGGCAGTGGATGCCTTCACAGGTAGGTTGGACAAAACTCAGGTACAGCACAGGTACAGGTAGTTCTGTTATAAGCAAGCAAGTGGCTTGGAAAACCTGTTCTGTTGTGTGAATCCCACTTGACTGATGTGTGGCAAACCTAAACGGTGTGAGGCATTTTATTTCCCCTGTCTGTTCATACTATGTTCAGAAAAACCCAGCTCCACCAGTTTTCACTTGTTCTTCATATAGCAGTTAGAAATAGTCTATTTTAAGTAACTTGCTACAAACTTGGCTTTTGTCATTAACCTGGACTATGCAACAAAATAATTGCAATACAGAGACTTGCTATAGCTTCTCTTAATGAAATTAATAACTACTTCCAACTTTTTAAGTTGATCACTCAAAAACTGCACAAGAAAAAATAACCTCCGTTTATGGAAGTTGTCACTAATTGTATTCCCACTGCCTCTGTTGGTTAATGCTTCCAAGCTTTGGAAATGCTTTGGGATGATGAAAGGTGCTACAAAAGCAGCTAACCACTACTGTGTCATGACACATGACAAAATACAATGCTTCTGAAAGGCTTTAATTTGGAAGCAAAACAACATGAATCTTCTCAGCTCCTCATAAAACCCCCAGACTATTATTCTCCATAAGTAATATCTGCTGTTCAGGTATGAAAGTACTTATTTAGCTGCTGCATTTGTTTAAGTAATGATGAGTGATATGTGGTGTTGGCGATGAAAAGGTTCAGAATTTTGTCTGTGAGAATTGTTGTAGGGCTACAGCCAACTCAAAGTGTAGTATGCCTGATGTCGCAGTAAGTGGGGAGAGGATACCAATGAGGTGTTCAACCTCTTTAAAACACATCAAGTCAAACAAAAGAACATTAGTCTGGAATTCTGTAAAAAGATGAATGTGCCACTGAAAAGAGTAGTGGTGAATCTTTTATGCTGGGAATCCACTCTGGGAGAGCCATGGGTCAACGTTAGTGCTATGAATGGTGGGCGACTTCATTCTGTATGGAAGTTTGAAAACAGGCTGGAGAAAAGCTACAAGACAGCAAGAGAGACATTCAACCAGTTTGGGTCTTAATAAGATGAAAGAGGAAATATGTATAGCAGCTTGTATCTTCAGATTATAACACAGTACTACCAACTGCAGTCAGCCTTTGACACTGTTCTTCGGGAAGAGGGGTTTGCAAATAACATTTAGCATCAATGCTGCAGTGAAAAGGTAGTGTGTCTGTGTGTGACAGTCCTACCAGGTTGCTGGACAACACTAATGATCTAAAACATATATGTATGCATATATGTACATAAAGACATTATAATATGCAGATAATACTTTTTTTAGTGCATGTTTCTGCTACATTAGGCAGTGTTAGTAGGAACAAGTTACAAGCCTGAGTCAAACACACTACTGAAAGGAATGCACAAACCAGAGGAGCAAGTGAAACATAGTCTGATTGGGTGAAGGACTCTGAAGCTTCTCGCTACCACCACCTGGAGAAAAGGTAATATATCAACATAACTGGAAATTGCTGTCACTATGCTTTCAGAAGGCAAGGAAAGAGAAGCCCTGTTTCCACCACTGCCTTCACAGAAGTTTTTCCTTAATCACGGGAACTTGAATGGGATGCGGTGCTTAGGAAGAAAATGGTTGCTAGGAAACCCTGATAGTAAAGAGAGAAGGCAGTTATTTCAGTATTATTCCTTTTATTTTCTTATAAATTAACATTCTAAAAAAATTGAAATAGAAACACTAAATACAGTATTGCACATAGTGATCTTTGTTAGATGATCTATTACTTCATTTAGTATAGTAATATACATACTGCAGGTACTGAAGGAAACCGGAAGGCTACAGATGAAAACATGCTACTGTATTCTTGCACTTAGGAGCAAAGTTAAGAGGAAAAGACTATTGTTTACATAAATACAAACATGGATTTGAATCAGTGCCATTAAAATAGCTTTATTTTTTTAAAGTTTTTTCTATAAGTTACTTGTAACAGCAAATAATCTCTTCACTTCCCCAAACAATAATGTTACTCCCATCAACACAAAATTTTAGAACTCTATTCCTGGTAATTTATATCCCTGCTAGAAATTATTACAAGTACAGATTTTCACACAGTTTTATTAGCAACAGGAGACTTGCTTTTCACATAGTGAAAAAACCATCTTTTCTAGTGCTTCGTATACGTGAAGAATAACAGTTTCCTGAGGTCGTATTTCACACTTCCTTTTGCGACACCCTGTAGGGTATATTAGCCTCTGGACAGCTAGGAATGACTCTTGATGAGCTAGATTAAACAGGGAATAATGCAACCCAGCAGATTAGAGCTCATTCGCCTTACCCTAGTGTCTTTCAGGCTCCAAGGTTGTGAGCATGTGTCCAATTCAGTTGCATGCACACACCCCCCTCTTTCAGGAAAAGTGCGCTTTGAAAGAATAATATTGTCAATCAGGCTGATTGATTTGGGGCTCTTAAATTAGGATTGGAAGAAGGGATTGTTACCGGTTGAGCAGGTCAAAAGTGATATAGTAAATTCAGGACTGAAAATAGGAATCAAGCATGTGGTCTAAAATGTAAGCCCTAAGTCATAGATTTCAATCATTAACCTCCTAGTCAGGGACACTGAAAGCCTGGAGGAAAAGTCTGCAATTCTGTTAAGTGTGAAATTGATGTCAGTTAGTTGGTAGTTTATGTTCTTTCACTAGAATCAGCTACTTTTACATAAATGTCAGTCCCCATGTGCATCTTTTAATGGCTCTCTAAAGGAGTTTTAAATTACTGTAAAGCTAATTTCAAAAGGGAAGTCATGTACATGTGGCCAAAAGCTTGTCTGACTTAAGTGATCAGCAGTTAAAACTATACTATACCTTCTAAAGTTCATGTAAAAGTATTAGCTGCTTTATATATTAACAAACTGTAACAACCAAATCTCTCTCATACTCTCTATCATACTTCTGTGCTTTTCTGTGTTTTCCTGCTTTTCACTTGCTCTTCCCCCCCCCCAAAATGCTGGATGTCTGACCCCCATACCACCTGGCATTCACTATCTGGCAAAAGATGAAATAAAAGTATGCTGTCTTATCGATTTTAAAGATAGTTACAGTAAACATCTTGTTCCACAAATATTTAGTCATGGAGGGCAACCAAACAAGTTGGGAAAGCATTGATTATACTGTATAAACAGCACTTAACGATTCAAAATACAAACTACAAATGCCAACATGAAACGGATACAAACAATTCACTAGGAGTAACATTTCTTTCCCTAATCTAAGTACAGTGCCATGAAGTATTTGTGTTAGACAGATGTTGCCAGTAGGAATGGAAATGTTTTACTGTATCATGTAGCATTATTATGATGTTCAACCTAATGCTTCAGCATGTTCAGAATTGATGCAGATGCCACTTTTTATGCATGCTGACTTGGCCTATTTGTAATATACCATACACTTTACAAAGTATCATTTTTGAGTGGCAAAAGAGATACAGAGTACAGGGAAGGTGTTTCAAGTCCGTACCTAGTCTATTGCTGGGCACTCCATGAAAGTGATTACATTCATGAATGAATGTACAACAACATATCAATTGGTGGAAAACTCTAGAGAACAAAAAGCGAATTTAAAAAGGTCAAAAAAGCAAATGATCAGGATGATGTAGTTTCCTTCCCCCTCGCTCCCCACCCACAGGCATGTTGAGTTTTGGTAACCAGGTAACAATGGCTTTTGCTTTTCTTCTCTCAGATTTTCATACTTATCTTTGCTTTCTGAAAATAAAAAGGCAGAAAAATGAGTATTCATAAAAACACCTCTGAAAATGTAGAAAGCACAGAAAGATATAGGCTAATGCTTAATTATACTTACTGTACAATTGATTCCACAAATAAATTTCCTTTGAAGCTAGAAATGAAGTAGACTTCAACTACACACTGCTTGTGAAACATATTTGTTTACTTTCACTCTATCAAATTTTCAGTAACACTAAAAGTCCCAGTTTCAGTGCGAATTATGTAGTTATTTCTTAAGGAAACCCCCAACTCTCAGTGCCTTTATATATGGCAAGATGTAGGTGAGATAGAGAAATCCAAATCAAAGTTAGCTTTGTTATTTTAAAATTGACATCTTGATATGGTTTCAAATAGAACTGGTAAAATCTAGTTTATCATTCCTAACCAAGCTACTCCTCTATTTACATTTTTTGTGGCACTAACCACAGACAGCCAACTCTCCCTAAATATTCAGAATAGGAAACAATAAATGCAGTATTATTTCATCCTGTGTCAGATTATGTTAGTGAGAATATAGTAAATTGCCACCTGTTTCACTTCAAGGATGTGTCACGGTAATAGAGCCATGACTACAAAGCACAAAAGAATTAAATAGTGCCTTGGGGGTATTAGACAAGGACATTGATACATGAAACAATCTTCTGTTATAGTATATTACAAATCTAATTGATGGCAGTTGCTACTGGTATAATTTAAATAGGAAGTGCCAAATTAAATTTTTTACTGGAGAAATATTTTATTTAAAATCAGCTATGATCCTAGCAACGCTTAGGCAACAATAGTGGGAAAGTTTCACTGAATGACTAGAATTGATCCTCTACTGTTATTAAAGTTATATATCTGTTTTCAGAAGAATAGTGAGAGCACAGTATTATCTTTTTCTAGGGTTTCTATTCCAAACAAGTCCAGATCAGTGGAAGAGAAGCCACTAGTATTTGATGTAGGGATCCAACCTGAAAAATGTATACCTATCACAATTCTTCCTTACATTTTATAACTGTAAACAAAGAGAGTGAATACAGACTGAATAAGCTTGGAAAACTGGAGCAGCCTTTCTGTCTTCTAGGTGCATCCCACACCAATACTGGGATTACCAGGATGCAAACAGATTGGCAGGAAGGGGTCTGGGAGGAAGAAGCGGGGGACAATAACATGCTCTTCTTGCTTGTGCTACATTGATTTTGTGGAGTAAACATTATAGGCAGCATTTAAGTTTGTTAGTCTAACACCTTTTACGAAAATTTTAGACATTAAAAAAAATAAGAAAGAAAAATCCCCTCAGAGCAAAAAGGTACATCAAGAGTAACATAAGTACAAAACGCAAAGAGAGAAAGGTAGCATAAGTGATGGGAACAGAAACATTGCTACGATTTTTACTTACAATTCCAGAGTCATGTTTTGGTCTTATATTGTATAGCGACTTCCCTTTTTTCTGCCTGCAGACTTCCTCTGCTTCTTTAACTCTGAAGAGAGACAAAACTTATAAATATTCCTGTAGAACAAAAATATTTCCAAATACAGTATATATCTTACAATCTCAGGCCTGAGGACACAAGTGGGTAACTTTATTCCCCATATTTTCATTCGCATGCTCCATAAAATAGCAGCTGCACTCTGGCTGTTGTTGCCATATCTTCAGACTCTGGCACTTACAAGGAAACTCATAATCAATGGTGCAGTCTTCATCCATTCCCTACCTCACTAATTTAACAACAGTTTAAACAAAGTTTCCCACCAGCCTATCTATCTTCCCTTTCACTCAATTTTGCTTGCATTTAAAATGGCAAAACACCTTAAGCGCAGTTTCCAGTCTTCACTCAAAATAAAAATGGAAAATTAACATGTAACATGCAGTTTACAACCAAAGTGGTACACACCACTGTACACATCCCTTTCTTTCCAACACTGAGAGTGAGCAGCAAGGCTTACATGGCCACTGGGGATAAATGCACTTGGGCTGCTTGGATGTAAAAAGAGCAGCAGGTTCCAGAAGTGAGCAAGCTTCCTGACTTGGCAAACAGTACCAAATTAGGGCCTTGCAAAATGCCAGCAAATGCCACATTTCTGATACGTGCCCTTTTAGCCATGCAGATAGAGAACAAACTGAAAGGCATAGGGCTACACCCAGAAAGGCAACCTGCCAGAATCAATCTGGTGTATTCCATGGCACACTTTAAAATGTTTCTTTACCATCTTTACTCATTTTACAGATCAACCTTACAAACACACATGGTTATTGAAACACCGATAATACAGATTTAAGTTATGAATTCTCTGAGCTTCAAAGAATTACATAAAATCCTTTCTATATGATGGCATTAAATGGTATGAGATGTGTATTTGTTTATGACAGATGAGAATATTATTTATAAATAAGAAAGTAGAAAATAAAAATGTAAGTCCTATATTGGGCTTGCTCTTGCCAACAATACAGATTTTAGATGACACTTACTCTGCCTTTTCATCATTATCCAACAGTGAAAAAAAAAAAGAGAAATAACAGTAAAATGATATTGAAGTAGTGATATATCCTTGGCTGGTTCCTTGTGGTTCATCTCCAGACCACTTGCATGTCTGCTATTTCACTGAGGCTACACAGGGCAACGTGAGAATCTGACTTTGTGTTATTATTATTCTTAAATACTTTTTGTGTGCGTGGTAAGGGCCAGATTTTGAAAATAAGACTCCAGCTGGGTCTGCTAAGCACATTAAAAAAGCCCCGCCTTTGCATTCATCTCTCCTTTATCCAACTTCACCAGACACACCTCGTTCTTTTTATAAATTTCAATTTTGTACTTTCAAAAATTAATTTAAACATCAGTTCTTTTCAAGCATTTCCAACAAGCTGCTCTCTTCATTTGATGGCCCTATATTTTACTAATGTAGAAAGACTTTTACATGCAAAGGTGGGGGAAAAAAGATTTTGAAACCTTTCAGTTTGAAGCTGTAACACCTTCTATCTGACTGCATGTCAGAGAGACTGCTGCAGTGTAATACAGAATAATATAGAATAAAAACATCCAACAGCAAAGTAATTCACCTTTAAAAAGTACTAAAATAGATCCACTAAAAGTGTCAGCCAAAATGTGGTGATAGCTTTAAATAGATGCTTATGGGAATGATACAAAATGCAGTAAAATTCAAAGACACATTCTTGTTCCTAAAATGCCACCTTTTCTTCTGCTTCATGTTTACTTCCATCCAAAGAATGTGCCAGACACATTCCAACCCATCAGAAGCCACTCTTACAAAGACAAATATAAAATATCATGTCTATCATGTAATTCTTTTTTTTTTTCCCAATACAGCTATAGCTGGTTTCCTTCACTGATAGAAATAATTTAAATTAGAAAAGAAAATGTTAATTGGGAATAAATTAGTATCAAACGCCAGGGGCTGTACGAGTACTATCAAGGTTATCAAAATGACTGCGTCAAAGAAGAAACATAATATATGCAGGCATTCAGACTACTCGTCATGACCGCATATGTAACACACAAAAACATTTACCAAACCAGTTCAGACAGATCCAGATGTTATTCTCAGGAAATGTCAGGGAATCTTTAGTTCCAGTCTTTGTCCCATTTAAACATGCCCTTCCATTACAGATTATCCACTGCTTGTCTAACATACCAGGACATGAGACAGCACAGATTTCTGTGTCTAATTTTAATTCGTAACAGAAGTCCTCATGCAGAATGTGAATGTTGATAATTCAGTGATAGGGTTTATTTTCTAAAATGCAGGTCCCATTAAGTGCCACTGCAAGCATAACATCTGTAAATGTTCTGCTTCTCTTAGAGAAATAGCTGTTTGGAGAAAAGCTGTCTCTGCTTGAAACAGCACAATGTTAACAATTCCACTCTGTGAGAGAGGAAGTCAGGTGAGAGAGGATGTCTGAACTTCTGTGTCCCCTAGATCGCACTTGAAAAGTGATCCACAACCTCCAGACTGATAAATGACAACCTCAAGCTTGTGCTACCCATTTTTCTAGGATTACATACTGGTCTCACTTGTATGGTTGCTGTCCTCTGGTTTTTGAGAGCTTTTGTGAAATTCCTTGGAGTTGCATTCATACCAATGGGATTCATACCAACCTTGGAGTTGCATTCATACCAATGGGAATGCAGAAGATGAGAAGGATTACTCCCTAATGCACTTAAATCTGAGAGCAGATACTCAGTTCCAACCATATCACTGACTCACTGTGTGGGCTTGGGACAGTTTCCTGTCTCCTGGCCCCTATCCTGTTCCCTGTTCAGGAAGACTCAAGTGGCTGGATAGAGATTCACTGAAGCTATGTATACTTTTTCACCAAAAAATGTCATTAGAAGTGTAAAGATAGAGTCATAGAATCAACTAGGTTGGAAAAGATCTTTAAGATCATCAAGTCCAACCTAGAACACTGATGGATCATTGTTGGGAGACTTAGTTTATGATCACATTAAAACTGGAAGTGGGGAGAACTGTATAAATCTATAGCTGTATCTATAAAAGAAAGGTCATCAGACTGGTGAAATATAAAGGCAATCATTCTCCTTCCACAGGGCTAAATATTAAAGCAGTAAAACTGATATCAATTTCTGCAGTGTGCAAGTGTATTTTCTGAAGGTTGATTGTTCAACTAAATTAGGATTTTATTAAATATAAAATTAAAATAATATAATTATTCTGGAAGAGCAAAAGGATGTGTTTTGATATGAACAGAATCATTTAAGCTGCAAGATCTAGAAGAGCAAATGGTTACCTTTGAAGTAAGGACAATAGCCTTAATTCAATTAGAAAATAATTGCCACTGTCAATTTCTTGTTGGTCTCTTAAGATTTTTCTCCACTGACCCTGAATGTTTCTTCATCTTCCCATCCATGAAACTAGCAAGACTGAGGGAAAACCACTTTGCTTCTGTGAATTCATGCCTGGTTCAAGCTGTATTTCTCACAGTGGTAAATTCCCACATACCTTCCTCTTGCTCAGGCTTTTCCTGCACTACTCCCCACTGACTTTAGTGAGACCTTGATCAGCGTGGACCTGCAAGATAATAATCTAGGACCAAAAGGTGCAAAAGCTATATGAACACTAGTGGTTATATCAGGACGGCTTGATTAACTATTCAACTGTGGTGAGCTGCTAGAGCTTAATGAAGAAATTAATGGATCTAATTCAATACTGGAAGGAGGGAACAGGATATTTAGAGGAAACAGCACAAAAGCTTTTGTGAACCTCCTAGCAGAACAAAAGGGGAAGCAATTGCAAACAATTACTTACTTCCAGGCTCCAGGCCAAAATGACATTGCTGCTCTGCACTGTCAGCCTAGACAAGCAGAGAGTTATTTAACTCCCACTGTAGTAGCCTGAAGAGCAAAGGTATTAATAGCAGTGGACCCAACATCAGGCAGGGCATATTCCATAAATACTTACTGGAAGTGTTCGTAACTTGAATCTGGACAAATATATGTCCTTAAATATTGAATTCAGCTAAAGCATTGCTTGCATTATTTCAGAAATGTCAGATGTACTTCCAAACTGCCCCAACAATAAGAAAACATGTAGGGAATGGACAACAGCGGACAATCCACAGATCAGTTAAAAAGAAAAACCAAACGTAAAAATCTACAAGTGAATGAAGAGCCAGCCTCCTATACACTCTGAGAATTCAGGTCTCAAAATCTACTACTTAAGATTCAGAGAGTCTAATCATTGTCACTTGTAACAAAAGAAATAGTTTGTTATTTCCATCATAACAAAAAAACACTTCTCTAGCACTTTCACCTCTTACCTCACTTTATTGTGAGACAAAAATGTTCAAACTATGATTAAGTTAGAAGACAGTCTGTAAGATGAATAAGCAAGTTACACTTTGGCTTACACACAGGAAAAAGAAACCAGACATCCTTACAAACCCAGAAGACAAAGTATCTTTAATTACCTTCTAGACCAAAAGCCAGCCTGGCCACAAGCTTATCAAGGCTTAGAAACTTTCTGTCATCATTCAACCCTTTGAGGGGGGAGAGGAGCCACTTCACTGCCACTAAACATTAATAA
>JBCJKH010058997.1:0-14160 GCA_039877255.1 Loriculus beryllinus
TATTGGTTGTATATATACAAGCAGCTTCAAAGGACGAGCAAAGAAAACAAAACAAAACAAGACAAGACAAAAAAATCGCCCACCTTCACATTTCAGGATACTATAAGGGAAAACAAAAAAATCCCTTGCTTCAGAAGTGCTTTTGCAGTGGGTTTGATAAAATGCCTGTTTGTGAATACCAACAACAGTCATTTAAAAACATCTTTTTGTAGCAAAAAAAAAAAAAAAAAGTAAAATAAAATAGGCAAGATAACACCAGTGGAAAAGTCAATGTCATTTGATAACATGTTTTCAAAGGGGTGCCCAGATACTAATTCATCTCTACAATCTCTTCATTTGGCAGGTGACTTGTTATCTTCTTTTCATGGAAAAGGTTACTGGAACTCAAGATAAGGAGTACATCTAAATGTTCAAAAGCATACAATGAGTTTGTTCCAGAATTATTAAAAGAATTTTTAGCCTTTTCTCAGGCTGACAGCCGATGTTCTCCTCTCCCTCATAAAAGATTATCTAACTATATATGTGTGAATACGTATATATTCACAGAGAGAGAGAGAGAATGAGACACAATAATTCAATAGGCACAAAACAACAACAAAAAACCCCTTATTAACATTGGTAGTATTTCAGTTATTTTAACTGTGGAAGTAATGAGAGACTTCTGCACTAAAAACCAAACCAGAGCAAAACTGTGAAGTATGAAAATTCTAGCACTAAGGCTGAGTAAAAAGATAGAAGGGCTAACATTAAATAAATAAATGCAATAAGCCTGCCTGCCTGATCACTTTAGAGCAGCTCCCAACAGACCAAGGTAGAATAGAGCTTCTGTGCAAGGGTTTGGAAATACGAATTGATGGTAGAACAATTTCTGTACAGCTCTTTGGAGACTGGAGAGCCAAAACAAGAGGGAAATGAGATCTAGGCCACTCGCGAGATGCACCAATTTAATGGAATGCACAAGATGGCCCAAAATTGAGTGCTAGATTAAATTCGAAGTTGCCTTCCCCAACAAAAGAGGTCTGGAAAGGAAGCAGAAATTAAGTGAGCCGTGCATATCAAACGCAAAAAGTCTTTCACCTGGCATGTGTGTATGCTGCTCCTCTCTAGCAATAAAATCTGCAAGCCCGAAGTAAAGCATGAAAATACACACTGCAGCATACAATTCAGAACAAGCTTGGTTTTCCATACAAAATTGCAGCATGCTTTTACCTTGTCTACTTGATATCAAAAATTTGAGAACTAAAACCACTGGATAGATGCTTGCAAATCCACAGCAGTTCAGAGCCATGCATTTGATCTGGTCCATCATGAGTACTTCAACTTAAGTCAACGGTGATACCCTGTGGTATAGGCTCATACACTGAGTGACAAACCTGGCCTTCAGGTGTGGTCACAGAACCCATAAAGCAAGACAATTACAGTAGGCTCAAAAGAGACCATATATTTAGCTTTCCTAATGAAAGCAAGAGTCACAGTGGTATTTTACCAAGGAAGGCATGAAGACTTCATTCCTGTATGCCCTATGGTTTTAGTTGGACAAGAAAAGAAATGGGGAAGAAAAGAGAAAAAGAAAACCCACCTAAGTAGATGATGCTGTTTTCAAGACTCTATAATTAAGACAAACTGGATCTCCAAGTTTGTTTGCTCACATATTTTCAAGCTATTAAATATATCTGCAGTATAAAAATAGTCTACTTCGGTTTCTTTGCAGTGCATAGAATATCAGTGTTCTGAAGAAATATGAGCAATTTTTTTAATACACAAAATGTAAGATTAATTAAGAAAATACAGTAAATTCTAAGTGACAATGACGACTTTCAGTTTTCCATGCCTAGATAGGGCTTTGGAGATCCAATGCATTGAGCACAGCAACTGGAATACTTGACAACAAATCCTTCTGTACCTACACAAAATAGAGCACTACTAATGACAGTGACAGAAAATTATAACTACTCTCATTTCCACTTTTAGTCATTTTTCTGTGGTTAATAAATTATATAACAGTGTTAATAAGTTATGGTAAAGTGTCACTGCATTAGATTGCATCTGTGATGAAGCACTTTAAATAGCATTACCTATGCTCGTGGAAGTACATAACAGGAGAGACCACTCCTCTGCTTTTAGGAGAATCTCCCATTATGGCATTTTGATGGACCCTCTAAGGAAACATTGCCTCCTGACCTCTGCCGTGCTCTTACATCTCACCTCTGTTGCAGCAGCACACCACTGCATGGCAATTTGCAAACTAATACGTTTAATATAACAGAGACACTCTTAAATCAGTGTCCCTTCCATATGAGAGATATACAGTAAGTTATTAGTTAAGCAAAGATGGGAAGCATTCAGCTTAATTTAGTCCTGTGAAAAGGACACCGTCAGATCAACACGTCCTCCCTCAAGCTCCCGGACGGAAATGGGAATATCTAAACTGACTGATGGATTCTTGATCAACCACTGTAACAGCTGTTTTTTCCAAAAGTTAAGAATAAACTAATGTATTTTAAGCTTAAGGTGATTTGGTCTTTGAAGAAAGAAGAAAAGCAGAAGCTATTTAAATTCTTGCAACCCAACTACCACAGTGCTAGTGAAGATAGAGATTACAAAACAAGCATGATTTAAACAACAAAAACAAGCTGATGGTTTTAAGTATATTCTTTTAGCGCAAAACAGTAAACAAACGGTCCAAAATCAGAGTTCTGTATTTTGGGTTTTGGTTATCTCAACTGCTAATGTCAAGAGCTGTTATTAGGCAACACAGTTTTTGTCCATTAAAATTATTATATAAAAATCCAGCATAGTTTAAAACCCAACTTTTTAAAAGTGTAATGATTGAATTTTCTTCAGTACCATGATACTGTCTCTAGTGAAATATTAATTTTAAAACCTTTTTCTGCTTTATTATTGCACCATCTAAATATATAAAGAAGCTGCTATGGGAAGCCTGGTGTCCAAATTAAAATGAAATATTCCATCTAGATAGAATTTACTTGCTTTCCATCAGTATCACGTATAAGCTAACACTATTAAAATGGAGAAAAATCCCAAACTATCTGCAGCTTCCATAAGCCAGCAGTGCAAAAGCTCACATGCTTTTATAGCAGGCACATACAAGATAACTTTGCAGACACACTACTGGGATGGATTGCAACCAGTGAAAATAATTTTGATTATTTCCACTTCACAACTTCCTATATTGGAGCCACTGAAAACAATCTAACCATAGGGGGAAAAAAGCAATGGGAAAACAGCCTGCTAATATATCCGCTGGAAAGACAGACAGAGAGTAGTCCTTTATAGATTAACTGAAGTCTTTCAGAGGCAAAGACTCCAATATTCTCAGCAAGAGAAATAAAATCCCCGTAAAAATACCTTGACTTCCTTAATTTCCTTTCTCTATTCCCTACCACAACCAGCATCATTTATTTGTATACTGAATTTTCCTCTGCTGCTGCACAACAATAGACATTTTTTTTAATTTAAAAGGTGGAAAGAAATATGATGTTCCCACCACAGCATCATTGGACACTGCAGTGCACAGAAAACTAAGTTGTGCCTTTAAAGTAACTGGACAAAACAATTACAAAAAGAATGGCAGAAAAGAACAATACTGCTAAGGCTTGAGGAAAGCATCAGTTCAATACTTAGCAATGCATTTTTGTTTAGGTATATTTTGATTAGAACTAATAACTGACTGCTTTTCCTTTGGTTGTTTGCAACAACAACACATCATCCAAGGAGCTTTATTCTTTATTCCCTCCTCACATAGCATGCCAGAGACTGTCTCATTTTATGAATTAGCATTTAAAACTACTGTAGGTTATCTAACAAGCATTCAGATTCAGTAGTACTTTTGACAGCAGTAAGTAAAGAGCCTTTTAACATCTTGAACACATGTGCTTGAAAAAAGTAGTTGCATCAAAGCAGTTCAAAGACTAAAGACAAAAACCAGTTAAAATCCAGTTTGCTGTGAGACAATTTTAGTGTGGTGTAAACAACCTTTCACGGCTCCCCATGGGAAACATTGTAAGACTATGTTCAAAATGAATCAGGCATATTTATAAAGATCATGAAGTGGTCAAATGAATTTGCATATTTGGCAGATTCACTCCACGGGCACTACTTGCTACAGTCTGTAGAAATCTCAAATCTCACATCAGCGTTGCCTATAGTGCTTTATTATTTATTACATGTTATGCTAAGTACCTGTGAAAGGGGACATTCCTTGGCCAATGAACTCTGGTTCATATCCTTCAGTAAGTCCTTCAGAGCATTTCTTACTGTTGTGTGAGACCATTGTTCAGGAGGCAAGTCTTCTAGTTTAGGGCAACTATTTGAAACACAGATTAGAAAAGGGATTATTACAAGATTGCATCCTGCTGCAGAACATTCCTTTAAGACAGACAGATTTCATTTTGCGCATCAAGCAGATGCATCTGGAGATTGCTCTCGGTCTCCTGATTGTTCCGATTAGTTAATTACTTTATACAACACATCTGCTGTATTGATGCATGAATTATACATCAGCTGCATGTGGCGACTATTTTTTCATGTTACTTCTACCTTCCTGCTCTGATGCGCTTGGTAAAACAATTTAAGGTGTAATGCTTTCTCACAACTGATCATGAAAAGCATTAATATATTAACCGTTTTTTTCTTTTTTGTTACTGTGAATTTAAGAACCTAGACAGCAACAATAAGTGTGAGCAAGTCATTCTTCTACAAAATGCACACAGATGGTACTGTTCATGATATGCAAAAATATTTTTCTCTTAAGTAAACTTTATGTAAAATGCCTTCTTGTAATGCATCATTTAATTGACTAAAATGCAATATAGTTTTAATGAGATATCCAAAGAAAATCTATGTATCAGAGCTATAAAAGTTTTCTGCAATAGTATACTGTAAGTTAAAGAAGAATTAGAGTAACTAAAAAGGAATTTAGATAAGCCTTTGTACTTTGAGCACATGGCACAGTGGGAATTAAATACAAGCCATACGAAGAGTAAGAGCAGACAAGTAACAGTTCAGGTCCCAGAACTGGTATGCAACTTACCTGTGTAACTGGATTTTCAGTGTGACCACATGATACACGTCTTGCAGCATGTCTGCTACTGTAGCATCAGGGGCATCTGTCACATAGGAGAGTGGAACTGGATTCCACTTCCCAACCTGGATAAGCCCTGTGGGATTTTTATTTTTTGAGGGAAGGGGAAGTTGTTAAGAAGGGCAGGAAAAATTGGGGGGGAAAAAAAGTAATTTACCTGTTAATTCCTAGGGGCAAAAGAAGTCTCTGATTTTAACAAGATCACTACCTTTGTTTCTAGCCTCTTAAATCAGGCAAAACAGAAGAATACCCCCCCCAAAAAAACCTCCCACCCACACACCACCAAGCATAGGCTTTATCTATGTTATGAAATTATACAAATGCATAATAGGAGCGATTTTTTAATATGTATAGAAGTGTATTTTCCTAAGTTCCCATGAATTCAAATAGGATATGATATAATACGATTCCTCTTGCTAAATTAGGAAGGATTTTGCAATGCAAGAACTGAGTACAGAAAAAAAAACCCAAGAAAACCAAACACTTTGCAGTCTATAAAACCATCAGGAACAAAATAAAAGAAACAGAGCTGGATATTCAGTCATAAATGCAAGTTGACTCTCAACAGTCCATCTGCTCAAATATGCTTTACACTTCCTTGTGGATCCTCAGTGGAGCAGATTATTAAGGTCAATAAGCATACTAATGATTCAGTTGAAGTATTTTTTTTTTTCTTTAAAAACAGAAAAAAAAAAGAAGAATTTACCTCCACATTCCCCACAAACAAAATGCGCAGTAACTAAACAAAAATACGTGAATGCAAAAAAGACGCACAGAGGCAGAATCTGCGAGAAGTTTAAGAAGCAAAACCTGCATCGCGCTCCTGAAAGAAATCCTGCCCCTCCCCCAAGACCCCTCAAACAAGCAGATTTCACCGTACAATTTTGTAATCGTATTTACCTTTCGCTTGGGCAGCAGAGCTGTGAGAATATCCAAGTGATAGCAATGCCATTTCAATCAGTTGGTTGAAAAGCATATCCTTCCTCACCAACACAAATTCTGCATGCTCCTCCTTAGAATCGTACTCAATGGCATTTTCATAATGTTCTACTACACAGAAAACTGGAAGCATACTTCCTATTAAAAAAAAATATATTTAACATATTAAACTTGAGTTATAGGACAGTAGGTGGGTCTACACAGCGTTATGTAAATAAAACCTGTATGAACAGGCAGAGGAGGCATCAAGAATCATCACAAATATTTGATAAACATATTCCCCGAGTCCTTTCCCCTCACCCTCCCCAAAAAAAGAAAAAGTTCTACAAAACCTACATCTCTCTGAAAAGCAGAAATGCAAATTTATCTCGCTTGATCGGTTACAGACTTAAAGAATTACCTTCTACAGAAATAACAAGGTTGACTGAAGAGAAGTTGATTCTCTCTGTCCTGCCTGATTAGTTGTGAGTAGCAGGCAGCATGAGAATCTAAATACATACTGCAGATGTCTTCACTGTAAGCCATTTTAGTACCAGCTACATAATTTTGTTCGTTAACATTAAAACTTTCTTAGTCCTGCCAAAAATATTTAATTGTTTTCAACATCAACAACAAATCACCTTGTGTGTTATACGTTCCCTCTGAAAACAGTACACAAGGAAACAAGGCAAAAGTTAACACTAATTCGTGCTTCATTCACTGAGTGCACTTGAGCAGTGCTTTCCCTCGCGTCTTTAAGAAATAAATCAAGATTTCAATGCTGTTTAAAGAAGTGTACCCGCAGTTCAGTGTTTGGTTTGGGGTTTTTTTTGCGGTTGTTGTTGCCTCCTGCACTTTACATTCCACATTTCTGGTATTCATTGCTATTTTGGGAAGCCTAAAAGCAATTACTAATTTCCAGTATTGTAACATCATACAACAAACCCTTCCTTACCATGCACAGAATGTGAGGCAAATAACCTTTTCCTTTTGCTTCTTTTACTTTTTTTCCCTCCCTTTTGACAACAGACAGAGAAGTAACAAATGATCCAATCTGGTTTAGGGACAAAGTCTCTGCTGGTAATCAGATTCCTAGACTCTGTGAAAATCCCTCCCGGCCTCCCAGACGGACACAGATGACACGATGACCTCAGACCCTCAGTTTCAGGTCCCAGTCCTGTCCTGCTGTTTCCAGCAGCACAGGTTAAGATCTCTTAATGACAGAAAGCAAAAGGGTTAAAAGCAGATGTACAGAACTGTCTTATGGCAGCCTGCCAGAGGGGTATCATCTTTAGCATAAATGATGACAAGGGTTATTTTAACAGGGCACCCAGGAACTCCAATTAGTCCTGCAATGTTAATGCCTCTACAACCACTGCCCTCTAGACTTACGGAAACCTCCTTAACCTGCTAAGGTGCATCAGGCACGCTGTAGTATAAAAAGAAGATTTATTCTCGGCAATAGATAAACGTTTTAAGACCACGTCTGTTGATTTGTGCTCTAATGTATAGCAAGAAATCACAATAAAAAAGATACCTCTTAAGCACGTATATTTAAACTACATCTGCTCACCAGAGAGTCAATCTCTCGCAAACAAACCCCTTCAGGCTTGCTTGGAAAAGCTCACAAACTCACTTCAGTTTGCCCAATAGGCTCAGCATGAAAGACAAGACTAAAAGCTTGCCAATATTTATGTAGTGCAGGAAGGACCTTTTTCTTTTTTCTTTTTTTTTTTTTCCTTTGGGCTTTTTTGTTGGTTTTTTGTTTTGTTTTGTTTGTTTTTTCTTTTTTTGGTTTGTCTGCTTGTTTCTTTTAAATCTAAGTGAGACTTGGTCAGAAAAGACCAAAGCAAAAGCAGTACAGGCACACTGGTGATTTCTTCACTGGTTTTAATTAAGCTGTGGAGAGCTTTCTAAAACACACACATGATTCATCTGCAAAAAGGTGGTGGGTTTTCTTTTCCCTCCCTTCCAGGCTCTCACAATTGATGTTTGACCTACTACCGCCTGACTCAGCGTAAGGGCTCAAAATTCTTAAGTAGTTTCACCATTAATACCTGAAGATAAAATGTAAACAAAGCTTCATTTTAACAAACAGTGCAAACATACTGCAAAGCAGCCAAAGCCTATTTGTTTTGCCCCTTATCAGTTCCTACAAATTAAGCTGTGATCAGACACAAAACTAGCAATGCACTGGATAGCTGCGTATCAGCACACTTTTATGCCAGGTACAGAGTCTCCCAAGTTGCAGCATTCTGGAAAACATGGTACTTTAAACAAGGCAGGAGGAACTCCTGGCCAAATTTTGATGTAAAGAGTAGATTATCAGAGGTGGATGCTGGTAGTGCTGCACAGGTATCATCTGACTACAAATCAAGCCACTAAATCTTTTAGCAGACTGTCACTAGTGTCCTTCTGTTAATGTGAAAAATGTTATACAGGAGAGCACAATCTCAGCTGGCTGATCACTCCCGCTAGTACTTGGCAAGACCTCCAAGTGCAGCAACTTCATAACCTTCTAGTATTAAAGGGAAGAGCATTGGTCACTGCTTGCTGCTAAAAATACAGCATGATTTAAACCTGAAGGCAGTGTTAGAGCTTTTGCTGCAGGTTTACGAGTCTGTGTAAACAGCACGTCTGCCATAAGGAGCAGTGAAGTCTGTAGAATCCTTGTCTAAAACTGTCCTGGCATTAAAGTTTGCTGTGCAAATATCACATAATACCAGAGACAGCTGAAATCTCCTATTTAGGAATTTATGGAACTTATATATTTGCAGGCGTCAGAAAGTCCTTTTTATATAGCCCCACTGCTTCACTGTACAATGTTAATGCACTCTGCTTGAAAAGCCGTAATAAATTATATTTTTAATGCTCTTACCCTGGCTTTCTTAAGATGCATACATTCTTGGCAAACAATCAATAAATAGGGTAATCATGAGCAGAGGCCAAAGAATTTGCTGAAGTGCTGTTTTTCCATTTTTAATAGATAAAGATCTAACAATACGGACTGCTGTGTCTGTTCATTTCAGGATCAATATATTCTTTGTTTTCGCCAAACCAAGGAAAAAATAAATGATTGTACGATAAATGTTATGCATCAGACACAATGAAATTCCTCTGCCTTCTAACTTTGTGCATTTAATATTCTTGGTTGCATTTTGCACTTCGCTTCGCAAATGCAAGAAAAATCTGGATTATAAACATAACCGATTATACTAAGAAAAGTAGAGGCTGTTTTAAAACAAATGCCAAATTACATGCAGCATATTTTTATTTAAAATAGCAAGCCTGCAGGACATGGTCAAAAAGGCTTACACATTTCGATAAGCAAAATTTATAAATTATTGTCCATTAAAAGTATTTTGAGTGCAAACAAAAGCCATCCATATACAAACACCAATGATTCTAAATGTGCCTTTTCCTTGTGCAAATGTCTAATTACAGCAAACCAGCCACTGAAAAATATGACACCCAAGTTGTTCATTGTTCAATAATGAATTGTACTTAAGAAAATAAACTGCAAAGATTGACATCATAAATGACTTTTCCAACGTGATACCTAAAGATTTACACTCTCTCCTTTAAACTAACTTGCAACTGTTATGGAAATAGTGCTGCCCTTCCAAGCTTGGACCATCATTAAGAGGAAAGGCAAGAATTTGTTTTGGGGGGTTGGTATTTACTCTTAGATATTTTTGTGTTTCTTAGCCCAACAGTTACTCAAAGAATTAATGCATTATATTACTTCTATTTCAATGTAGGAATTTCCTTCAATAAGAGCAGCTAGCCTTTACCTTAACAAATATCAGACTCCACCCTGTAAAGCAAGATGCTCCACCCAAGCATGAAGCTTACATTTCCCAAATGTGATTTATATCAGAGTTGGGAAAATATAGTATTTTAAAATAGAGATTTAATCCTGAAACATAAATAAAGTAGAATCTGCAAAAGTATGCTTTCCCCCAAAAAAATATCATAAATCATATTTCTCTAATGCAGAATTATCAAAAGTGTTACCTTTTCTAATATTAGTTTTCATCAGGTGTCCAGAGTGTTTTAAAGGCACTCCTTGCATTTTAGTTCCTGTACTTCCAAGTCTTCCTCTTCCTAATGGACTCCCATTCTGTTCCAAGCGCGCAATTTTGGCTGGTGGACCCTTCGGATCGCTTACATTGTTAGACATTTCTGAATGTTCTTTCCCCTGAGTTGCCTCGTTCAAATGATCCATACTCAGTCCCGCCTCTAAAGATCACCTGCCATGATTCAAAAAAAAATATATATGTTGTACACGTGTGCGCATATGTATACGTACACAGCCTGCACATGTACAGAGAGAGAGAGAGAGATGTACCATAAACTCATAAAGAAGAATAAATAACTATTTCAACTGGAAAGAAGATGCCTTTTTTTAAAAGAAACAAACTTATTCCCCAAAAATGACCTCATACCGCAGTTTACAGAGAAATCGCATCATAATCTGGTGGAATTATTTTTTTAAATGCCAACTAGAGTATCTCTTTAAAAAATATATATATCTTCAGAGATATTCTACTAAATCAGAGACAGACTGAAACTCACATAAATGATGATGATTGTCAAGGTACATGCTCCAACACAGCTATTGTTACACATCTCACAGAAAGGTTTATTATTAATCCTGGGTGTTTTTATTATGTTGAGAGAGAAAGAGAAAGAGACAGAGAAAGAAAAGGATTCTAGTGAAACATTTCTCAATCTTCTTGATTAAAAACATGGATGCACAACAGTAGAGAGATTGTTAAAACTTTAATTGAGGGAGCAACAGATTTATTAAAGATGTAGAATATTGTTAATTTACAATTCCTCTCCCCTTAAAAATAAAAGTTAAAAGAGAATTTAACAGTTAGCTCTGGAAAGCAGTGGTGGGAGATGGTTGCTTTTGAGCTTCCTAACCAATATTACACAAAGAGTTTATCAACTTTTGCGAAGTTCAAAACATGCATACGAATTTTTTTCAGATGTTCATCTTTAAGTGTTAGATGAAGTAGCTTATTGAATTACGAAAAATAACTGAGAAGAGAAGGTAGCATCTCACAAAACATGATGCTGGCGAAACAAATAAACCAAACAACCCTAACACAATTTCTACAGTACCTGTGAAGCCCTTAAATAAAACATAAAAAAGCCCTGGGTGATGCTATGTTACGTGCTGGCACTGCTATTTGAAACCAAAATGCAGAAGTAATTTCTGTATCAAATTAAGAAAAGGTGTATGTTGCATGCTTTTATTTCCCTTTTTATAAACTTTTGAAACCTCCATCCATGAGTAGCAATTCCATTTCAATACCTAAAAATCTCCCAAGCCTAGAACATAACAGAGCAAGTTTTGAGAATTTTTGACATTCATCAGAATCCATTTTACATATATATATATATTTAAATACATAAATTAAAAATCAGTAGCTGAGAACAGAGACATCTTTCTGGTTCTGATTTTATTCATCAATACCGTTGTGACTGTTAGGTATTTTACCCTACCTTTCCGTGACTGAGAAAGGTGTGACTACACTGACAATTATGTTATGTATATAAAATAATCACTAAGGACAGGTGACTAGACATTAATTTATGAGCTAGTATTTACATTAGCAAGTACAAATACTAATACTGGGGAAGTCTTATTTAGAAAGCCTGGTGTGAATCTGATAATTGCTACTTTCTTTCAGTTGCCTAGTAATTCAATATATTTTCTGCACATTTCATAGCAAAGCTATTAAAGACTAAACATCTTGGAATTTTTGTACACACTTCTATGCCATTGATATACATGCCAGTGACAATTCTGTAAACTATTTTTTTCTTCTTTGAATATCATGCTGCTTTTCCCGATAGGGTGAAGAAAGAGGTAATATATGAATCTGAACGTTTACAAGCAACCTCAAAAATGCCACTGAATAGCTGAAGTTCAGAAAATTGTTATTTTGCCTTATGCTATAAGGTGACAGGCTAAGGTTTACCATTCATCCTGATCCCATCTGGCTTAGTTTGTGCACCTCATTATCAGTAAACGTGCCTATTTTAGCCACTTTTAAAAGAGGGGTTTTTTTCTTTTTTACTCTGTTAACTGCAGCCTAAGCAAAGAATTACAGGCTCAAACCGTTAACATCTTCCGATGCTTCTGCCGATGCTAACATACTATAGGGCTGCTTTGCTGAGACTGGTCTCGCAAGAATAAGAGGATTAACAAGAAAAAAAAAAAAAAAGGGGGGGGGGGGGGGAAGGGGAGGGCAAAACCAAACCAAAAAAAGCCTTGAACACGAAAATCCTTGTCACTTTTGGCAACTTCAGAAGTACTCTAAGGCACCGAGGTTCTTTGCTACAAAAAGTATCTAGTCATCATGAGTCAGAATCGCACTACATCATGTACAGTGAATCAAAGTGATAGATCACAGTTTAGTTAATACACTGACTACAACCCAAACAGCAAATGGGTCATTTTCACTCGGCCTGAGAATACCCACCCATCGGCATCCTTTCCTCGCTTAGTCATCTTGTAAAAAGCTTTATGTTACAAAGCAAAATTACATGCACATAAAACACCTAATTTACTCATTTAAACTCCATGCCCAAGGCTAAAGTTCACTGAAACCTCAGTTTGGAATAGTGATGAGCAACAACCAGCGTGGCCTGCCCAGGAAGAGGGTTGCAGGGAAAGAAGAACTATCATCTCTGCCAGTTCCAGGCCAAGAGTTTTCCTGGCTTTCATATTTAGGCATCTTTCATAGCTACAAGTTTTCATCACAAGGCACTAAGAGAAGAGCACAATTTCAAGGCACAGTTTCCCAGAGATAGCGTACACGTACGGGCACACCGCGCAATTTCTGAATGAGAGTCGGTACGGTATCTCCTTTTGTCGCGATGTAACACCGCCAATATTATATTATTTCTTTCTCTCCTCCTGAATCAGCCCCCTCCCCATGCCTTTCCCCTCCTCTTCCCTCCCTCCCCCATAAAACCCCATAATCACATCTGAGAGAGGCTCCGCACTTATCCGTTCCATATGGCTCTCACAATCCAGGCCAAGCTTTCCCTGTGACCTTTTAAAGAGACAAAGAAGCAAAGTACTTATCTAGAAACAGAAACACTGCAGTTTTCTGAGTGAAATTAGCAAAACCGACCCGAAACTCACCACTTCAAAACTTGACAGCATATAAATAACAAAAACAAAGGAGGTTTCCTTTGCAGCCCGAGCTCTTGAAGAGGAAGAAGTTCAAGACTGATGTTTTCTAGGTTCCCCCCCCCTCTTTGGGGAAGGGGGAGAGGGGGGGCAGCAGACCTGAGGACTACTTCCCCTAATATTCTCTTATTTTTTCTTTTTTTCCTTGTTGCTATTTTCCTCTAGGCGGGGAGGGGCAAAAAGAGATAGCGAGAAACAGAGTAGCCATGAGCAAAAATGGCAATGGACAAAAAACAGAGATTAAATATCTTTTACGAGAGAGCCAGTTTTCGAGGTTTAGCAACGGAGGAAGGAGCTGAAGATCAAATTGCTCAGACAAGTGTAACGCTCAAAACGAGGAATTCATAATCATCATCAAAAAAGATAAAGTAGCAGGTTCAAATTGAGGTGGAGGGTGACTTAAGTCTAGCTATCCTTTCAAAAATCAAACCAATGCGTACAGGAGCAAGTGAGAAAAGGGGGTATTAAAAAAAAAAAGGCAAAGGAAAAAAAAAGGCAGCTTTTCTATCCAGTGTGAAAAGCAGAAAGTCTACTTCTAGGTTGTCACTTACACTATTATTCTCCAATAGGCACCCAGAGGAGCAGCACACACAGAAGGAGCCCGCTCCCCTCCCCCTCCGCAAAAATACACACCGTAACAGCCCCCAAACTTTCTGCGGAAACCTCAGCCCCAGAGATCGCTACTGGAGATTACAAAAACAACAACAACAGGAAAAAAAGTGTAGAGAAAATTGCAGGGAAAGGCACGGAGATGCCACTTTGAATCTCGCCTTTGCGGTCCGGGGAGGGAAAAAAAAGAAGAAAAAAAAAAAAGGCAGAGAGGACCTGTCTCCTCTCATTTACCGGGGGCTGGAGATGCCCTGATCCTGGCTGGGGTGAGACAGCCCATGCCTACCAGCCCCCTTCAGAAATGCATTGAAAT
>JBCJKH010058997.1:18359-28494 GCA_039877255.1 Loriculus beryllinus
AGCAGTGAGACTGTCAGGAAACTCGCTTTTGTGGAGATATGAATATTCCCCACTGTAAGGGGTGATGTGTGCACACCTAGGGCTAATGGTAGCTGCTGGACAGCAAAGCAATGAAAATACAAATCTGTCTGAAGGTAAACATCTATGGCCAAAAGGTGGATGTCTTCCCAGTGGGCTTGTGCCTAATTGCCACCTGGGTTAGTTAGAAGTGAGGGTTAAGGGGAAAGATGTGCCCCGCTGTCCTTTCCCACAGCTGTCTACTTGTGCACAGTCACCACCACAGTGCAGACCCAGTCCCATGGCCCTATAAGTTTTGCACCTCTGATTAACGTCATTTTATTGTCTCCTCAGACTGACTTCCCCACTGTTTTGCCCTGAACAACAATAGCTGTCCGACACTGTTCAAATACATTAACCAACCTGACTGCAGCAATCTCAATTTACATACGACCCACGAATCCGATGCGCACCAATGTGAATCACAGCATTCTGTGACATCCCCCACGCTGAACTCCAAAGTTACATACCAACCTAGATTTTTTTTTTCGACTGCAACCTGCCCCAGCCTGGATAGGATGCCTGTCAAAAAGCAAAAGTGCTATGAAATGAAATTCATAGCACTGAAAGGCATCACACACAAGCTGTCGTCCCCTCTCACATTTTGCATGAGCAATTTCTGCTCGTTTGTGTTCTCTCACACACGATGTCCTCAAACAGTTACGTAAAATGAATATTTAACTTGCGATAGTCAGCTGTATTGAACTGCACTTAATTGCTTATTAAGTGAAGTAAATTACCCTTACCATATTCGTCAGAGGTGAAAACCCTACATATATGGCTACATGTAGTGCATTCATTAGTTTATGGACCCCGAATCCCTTGGAAAGTATCAGATATCTACACAGTGTCCCATGGTGCAGCATTTTGTAGCTGGATGTCTCAGCTAGCTTGCAGATATGTAAAATCATATACAAGCAGGCATCTCCCTATTGATTGCCTCTGTGACGAGGCTCGTTTACTCCCGCAAACATTTTCTGCAGTGTGTTTCAATCACATAATCTTTTTTTGAAAGGAGTTGAATAAGAATATGCAAAATGTGGTTCTGGATAAAACAAGTTACTTTTAGTCAAACTACTGCACCATTTTGCATAAGTCCCTTTCATAGCTGTATGTCTATTTTGGCTAAGATGCTTGTATAACTGAAGTAAATACATACATTTGCTGATGTGGCTCCAGCAGTCATTTTAGTTTGTCCCTTGGTGCCAAATGAGTTCACAGAAGGAAAACTATGGAGTAAAACCCAACAAAACTGTTTGGCATGATGAGCTGAAGGGAGAACATGACTGCTAATGAGAATAGAAAATCTTTCACCTCTGGCTGCCACAAGAAATCCTAGCTGGTTGAAAGTCTAATAGATGGGTGTCCACTTCCCCATAAAAGATCACAGCAATGAATATTAATAGATAATCACATAAATCTTAATCTGTGGTTGCACAGTCTCTACCTGCTATGTGGACAAGTGGGGTTCACTTCCTAAACATACTGGCATTGCAACTACCACAGACGCTATCTATACATTATTGAATATAAGACAATAATTTTTATGACTGTGGATTTCAGAACTACTTCGAATAGAAAGCTTAAACTTTAAAAAAGTATTTTGTAGATGTGGACCATATCCTTTTTCACCCCTAACAGTAGGCTAGATCCTTGATAAGTCATGCTCGTAATTTTCATGTGGCAGCTACAGTTCTTTTTTGTACCACAAAAAAGAACAAACAAAAAAAAGCAATAGAACTTTATATAATAGTATTTATTGCAAATAGGCAGCTGGAAGAAAGGAGGTAAGCTGGCATCTTAGGACCAGCCAAATTACCTGTGTCCTAAGTATATATTCAGCAGGTCACTAATTTCACAGCTTTCTCCACAAAGGTATAATTTTTAGGCCTATCATATGAAGATGTTTAATGTGGGACATGGGGAGATGAAAAAAGAGAGGTTCCTGTTAAAACCCTGATCACGACAGCACTAGACAACTTGTTAGGCATGAGACAGGCAAATAACTTACCTAAAAGAAGAGTCAGTTGGTAAACGGGTTATTTTAGGGATGTGTGCAAGTAGAAACTCTATTAATTTAATAGTATGTAAACCGTGATCCCCAGACATATAAATCTGCAGTTTCAGTTATTTTTGCTTGTTAAAACAAAGATACACCATGTTATCTCCAAGGTGGTTTGTAATGTTGTTGACTGATTCTGCTTCTCTTCCCTTTCCTGACTCCATCGCTCCACCCACTGCATTTTTTCCCTAATTTGATCCAACAATTCTAGGTGAGGATGAATTTCACACAGCCCAAGCAAAGATGCACATTATGGTAGAAAAAAGTCTGAACCATTGCGCTTAGCACTACAGAGGATCATTCCAGCATTATTAGCTAGAGTTTGGATGCTTATGCCATCAAGCTCAAACCACAGTGATTTCTTACATAGGAATACTTGAGCAACGAGACAATTATCTTTTTCTTTCACCTGATAATATGAACAAAATCAACTGACAAAAATTGAAAACATGGAAGAGTTTAGGTCTAAGAAAATGGTTAGAACTGATTGATGACTTGAACTATGTCAAACTTTCATTATGAAACCCAAAACCACATGAAATGTCCTGTTTCCAGTTTCGTTGTTAACTCAGAACTCTGCCCAGGTTCTGCTACACATTTTCTAAGGTTCAAAACCTTTTAAGAAAAACTGTGCCTCTAATTATGGCCAAACGTGGCAGGAGTCAATATTCATTGTACATAAAATACATGCAAAATGTGTGGTTTTGGTGTAAAACAAATTGAAAGTTGGTGGGTTTGGCCAAATTCTCTTTTTCTTCTAGGGCTTCTTCCAGTCTCAAACTGAAAAGATTCCACAATAACAAAGTGAATGAGTCTTTCACAGTTCTTTTCAGCAGCAATTAGCTGCTAATATTCACAGTTCTTTTAAGAAACAAGGTATCTGTTAATATTCAGGCACTAACATAAAAAAGGTTTAGAATATGCAGTGTCACTGAGATAAAGGTCATTTTTACACGTGTTGGAGTGCACTTAGTTTAAATGCAAACAACATAAGGCAAAACCACGTCACTTCAAAATGTTACTCCAAGTAAAACAACTACATTTCTAGATTTCCTGCTAAGTGGCTACAACAGAAACAAACAGAGAGAGAGAGCAGCAGTTGGGAATCCACCAGAATATAGTATTTTTAGGTCAAAATTAGGTTAATATTTATGACAGTTAATTCATACTCATGCAAACACTGGAAGGAAGTGCCTGAATAGGTGTGTAAAAATTACTTTCCACATTAAATAAAAAAATTTGGGTGAAAAACTTTGTATTTTATGTTGAGATAAGAAAAGCCGGGTAAGAAGAAACTGAGGCACGTACATGAAGTTTCACAGCTGAGCTTCAACTGCGATAGAAGAAATAACATTTGAAACTAATTATTTTGACACTGTCCATGTTAATTTCCTTAGGTGTCTTCTATATAATTTGCTTCTGCCAGGTTGTACTACAAACTCTTTCCTGTGTTAGATTTTTTTTTGCTTCACAAACGTTGGTAAGATGCTCATGAGAAATTCTGAAGTATTCTGCTCATGAAAAAGTCGTGGTGCGTTCTATCAAGTAATTTTTCTTTTATCGGTATACAGATGGAAAATAACCCCGCACCACATCTGAAAGTGTGCCTTTTCAAAGGTAGGTGGAGCCAGGTGAAGAAATGCTCAAAGTTATTGCAGCCATAGAAGAGTAATGTCCAAATCAACTTAGCCCTGTTTCTGAAACATGGGACACCTTCAAATACAGGAGTCCCTCAGCACACTGCCGTGAACAAACTATACAAAGACACTGTCATCTCACATCTAAGCCCGTGCTTAAAGCACTTTTACATATTTTCGTATGAAAAGAGAAACAAAACATATTTCTCTCTTTTTTTTTACTTAATACCAACTGGTTGTTTCTGTGGGCATATCACAAAGGGTTATAATTCTTTTTGCTTAATTTAAGTCTGTGAAAATCTTTCCATGTCCAAATGAAATATTATGCCCAGTCCATACTGAACTTTTTAATAAAAAGCAGTAAAGCAATCTGCTTCATTGTCAAATGATTGAAAGAAATTTAATTAATGCCTTTGGAGGGAACGCCTATATAAGTATCACAATCACAAGAATGTGCATATATGCATATATGAATACATATGCACAGCCACAGTCTACCCTGTTGCTTTAATATTATAACACTATAGGCCAGGAGCAACTGAAGGCAGAAGAGAACTCATAGAATTTAAAATATCCTGGTGACACAATTTTAAGGTTAAATGACATTGTGTAATTTATTAGAAGATTAAATGCTGGCTTCATCACAGGACAATTTAGCCCTAGAAAAGGGAAGCAGTATAGAATGCTCACAGACAAACAAATTAAAAATAGTAAGCTATAAACAGGGGAAAATGAGTTTATGCCACACCGACAAAACCAAAAAGAAAGAAAAAAACCCAAACCCAAGAAGCAAAAAAACACAAAGATGCATGAAAAGCAGTATGCTATGTTAGATGTTTATCTATACATAAGAGACAGGTGTCACAAAAACAAAACAAAAAAATCATGAAGCTAAAGAGAAACTTTAACTCACCAGTTTCCATCTGTTATATCTGAATTCATGCATAATTGATTATCCATGACTGGTAAGTTCTTTTTTTCACTAGCCTAACACAGTTTTCTAAACATTATGTGATAAATCACCACCAAAGTAAAGGGTGTTTGAGAAACCGTAAGGGCAGAATAAAAATTTTTTAATGAAAAATAACATGTCAGTTAATAATAGAGCTGACCTATGTTTAAGAGAGAAATTTTAATCATGTGCATATTAAATATTAATAACCTATTCTGTTATTGTTATAATAAGGTTAAGTAAGCTTCTCCATGCTTAAGGAAAGAGAAAAAGTAGGAATATCTAACAGTGAAAAAAAGCACTGAGAAGCAGAGACATAAGGAAAATGTGTCAACAATAAACAAGAGGAAATGAGAAAGAAGGAAAAGATGAAGGTGGAAACTAATCTCTATGTGTCATTATGACTGCCAGAGTACTGGCAAAGAAGCAGCATCCTTTTATTTCAATTTTAATCATTTCTGAATTTTAATACCCTGCTCCTTTTGTAATTCTCCTGGCATTCCCTATATGCATCCATCCCAGCCAAAACACCAGTGTAAATTAAATGGCACGCAACCACACCATTGATGTAGTTCTCCCAGTAGAACCAATTGAGTGACCAAAAAGCAGAGAAGGTATGACTACCTTGTGTCCCCATAGACCATGGGCCAATTAAGTGACTTAATGTTCTTCAATTCCTTTAATTTTGAAAAGAAGGGCAGTGGTTAGGTAACCCAGCAATACAGAGCCATTAAAAAAAAATAAAGCAAGCCAGTAGTAATACAATAATCAGTGACCATCAGGGCCTGGAAAAATGAGTTTGCTCTCACTGGCACTAAGGAGCATCACATGATTATTTAATTACAGCTCTAATTTTTGTCTCGTGGATGGCAACATATCAACAATTAATAGGGCAAATAGAGGAGACTGCATTTTTAAAGAGACAGAACCTATGTGAAATATTGCTTGGAAATGCAATTTATCAGACAGTATAATGCTTCTTAAGGCATAGCTGTCATCCTGACACACATAAAAAATTGTACTGGTTCAATTTTCTCGCATGGTGTGCATAAAATTCTTCTGGAATGCTTACAAAATAGTAACTACACCTATGAGTATCCTAATTATCATTTTATGTGGCAATGCAGTAGTTAGTTTCTTGTAGGACATGCAGTCCAAATAAAGAATATATTAGAATCATAAGCCTCAAATATAAAGATGGTATCATAAAATTATTACATCCTTTATCTCATAAAGATGGTAATAAAATTCTTCTGGAATGGTCAAAAAGATTATGGTATTCAGAAAATCAAGTGAAGAAAAACAGAAAGAAAGAGAAAGTCAAAATACAGTCAATGGGACAAAGGCTGATATTGATTGATTGACTTTACTGATTTTCTTACAAAGCATACTGAAACTAGGGGCTCCCCACCAGTATTGTTCCCTTTCTGCACAGTGCTGCTAGGTAAGAAGTGAAAAACAAAACCCAAAAGAGGACATACATGTGATCAGTTGCAAAGCTCTGCTCTAAAAAGCTGGATGCAGTTCCCCTTATGCTTCATCCTGCAATGACCGCAGTTCAAAACATGGGGAACTGTGGAAAGTTCAGTACATGGAAGAGCAGCACTTCTCACAAGCTTCACAATTACAGGAATCTGCAAATGTATCAAGAGAAAAACTCTATTTTTATGTCCCTGATTTTTTTTTTTTTTGCAAATGTACTCACTTTCCCATAGTGATGTGTGGACCAGGTTACGGATGCTGTAAATTTGCATTATCCAGAACATATTTCATGCAACATTCAATATCTGAAGATAGGAAAGGCGAGCTTCAGATTTTCTCTAAACATTAAACTGTACATGTGAAAACCCCACCAAACCACTCTTAGGTATTTCTTTTTAATCTTATTTCTCAATATATAACTTGAACATGCTTTTTCATCTGGTTTTCTAAAATCTATCCCTTGAACAAGCAAAGAAATGCTGGGGAAAAAAAAAAAAAAGCTGAACGGCACTTCAAGAAGTTTAACTACAGAAGAAATACTATTACAGTAAATGCCCCATTCCTCCCGAAAATTGTGTAAAATTAAGTTGTTTTCATTGAAGACATTAACTCTCTGGATTGGAGATCTTAATCTATAATCTTGAAAAGAAAGCTGGCAAGCAAGAACTTGTATGTGAAAGTATATATCATTCTTTTTATGCACTGGTTACTATATAGATAACATGTCTCACAAAGACTGTAATTAAATGTCTAGTGCCGAAGTAACACTAAAAAGCATACAGTATTATTATATTACAATGAATCCTTAGAAGCTAAAACTGTCGTTTTTTTAAGTTTTAGATGATTATTCTTGAGACTTCTTACATTTATCAAGGAAGCCCACCTATGATGAAAAGCGTTAATGATTTAAAATCTTTCTAATACAGCTCTCCACAAATATATTAATTTAGACTTTGATTATAAACATTTTAAAACTCACTCTGCAATTTCTCTCCACTTGGTTTTTTGCCTTTGGTCTTTCTGTGAGTTTGTGTGCATGTATTCCTTCTCCCACTCTCTCTCCCCTCCTCGCTTTCTGTCTTTTATTTAACATGTTACAATTGGGAATACGAGGCATGTGTTATATTTAGGATTTTTCTCCTGGTCATTGAAAATGTTTTTAATTACCTGACTGTTGCAAACATATATATTCTAAGTGCAGCTACTGAAAAGCTGCCACCTTTGTCGCACCTTTGCATGTGAGTGCGAGTTCAGAGCAGAAATTCTTTGCACTTTTGCTGTACAAAGTTTTTCAATGTAGGAGTGATTTACAAATATAAAGAATTACTTCATCCTTCAATGTTCTGTGAAACATATATATTACTAATTTCATAGCTGAGTAAATAAACTGGGGACATATTAAGGCCGCATTTATAGAGGGATTATGTGCTGCATCTTTATTTTTTCATATGAAGTTGTGAGTGCTGAGCATTTTCAAAATCAACATTAATGACTGCAGACACGGCATGGTCAGTTATTTACGCAAGATCACATTTTTGTCAGGGATGAAACCAGAATCAGGAGTCCAGACACAAAAAAAGATTACAGGTCTATGTGATGCGAGTGCATCACCACTTCTAGTGAGCAGCAAGTGGAACGACACACAAATGACTGCTGCTGGCCAAATAAATCCTGTCAGAGCAGGATCCTGGGAAGATGAGATGCACTCGAGGTTTAAAGCACCTCCCTTATCTCCTCAGGTCATGTCATAATGTGCCAAGGGAAAGAGATAGAGTGGGTAGTCACTAGGAATTATGCGAGGCCAACACAGCCAACACATGTCCCATCCCAATGTCTGCAACCTGGTGTAGCTGGATGACTGACATCCAGCTGCAGGCCAGCAGACTCTTCTGCCTGTCTAACCCACCATTCACAACAGAGAAGCATGAGGTGGCAAGAGCTAATTCTTGTCTGTGGAGATGTCTTTCCAACTATGCTTTACAACTGCTCAGAGAGTGAAAGAAAAGATGGTGAAAGGAAGCCTTCTTATGACTTATTCTAATCCCAGCACACACAAATGCACACAGTCTCACGGGAAAATCATAGAATCATAGAATCATTAGGGTTGGAAAGGACCTTAAGATCACCTAGTTCAAACTCCCCTGCCACGGGCAGGAACACCTCACGCTAAACCATCTCACCCAAGGCTCTGTCCACCCTGGCCTTGAACACTGCCAGGGATGGAGCATTCACAACTTCTCTGGGCAACCCATTCCAGTGCCTCACCACCCAAACAGTAAAGTATTTCTTCCTTATATCCAATCTAAATTTCCCCTGTTTAAGTTTAAACCCACCAATCTCCAAAGAGATCACTGCATATTGGTATTCTAAATAAACAGCTAAAAGGTGACCTCAGCATAAATACTAAGTGTTGGTGTATCCCCCCCCCAGTGTGTCTGAACACCTAACACTGATCCCCTACAAGAACTGTAAAAACAGAGGTCTACCAATCTCTGCAGTGATACACCAGCGTGAATGCGAGAAAAGTCAAGCCCAACAAGTTTAGGAGATATTTACAATTCAGACGGTGCCTGAGGTATGTTACTACACTCTGCTACTGCACTCTATTATTACTAAGACATTCCTACTACACTGCACCAGATTTACACAGGTTAAGAGTAGATTACAGCTGATACAGGGTTTGAGGTCCAGATTATAACAGACGAACAAGAGCAGTACTAGCAAGTCTCTTTAAAATTAATCTCTAAGATTTATACCTACTGAGAGCAATGCAACGCAGAGACCATCTGAAAGTCGACATTTGCAAAGCAACAAAATGGATATCAATTAAGTAACAAAGTGTTAGAGATAGCTGTGGTAAGCTTAGACACCACAGGATGGCAAGTGTTCACAAACACCTACAGTTTTGAAGGGCACATTATAGTATATCCTTTCTGAAGTAACAGTTACAAGTTGTGGTTGGGGCTGTTGAGAGTTCAGGGTACCGCTGACACGGGAACTGACACACAAGCTAACTTAATGTTAAATATGATAATTTCAGAAGCTGAGGCAAAAATGGACCTCTCAGGTAGGGATTATTAATGGAATCCTCTGATGGAGAATTTAGGGAAGCTTTCTGCAAACTGGGGGTTATTCTGACTGTGGTGATCTTCAGTTCAAATGCCAGCTACTTGGACGCAATAGTCCAAGATTAAAAGTAACATCAACAGGGGTTTCTGACATGGACTTTATAAAGTTGCAAAATTTCAGTATAACAAGCAATAAGAACTGTAAGTTACTCTTTAACCGTCAAACTGTTTTATTTTTATTTTTTTTTTTAGAATCAGTAGCAACTTTGTGACAACTAAAGTTTAAAAAATGCACTTGATTGCATAGTGACAGATTTGCAGAACATTTTTCATCACACACACATATGTGCTTTCAGTTATTAATAAAATGCTTCTGCCCTTAATCTGCCATTGCCTGAATATACAATTTCAGTGACTTGGATAGACAAATACTGTTAAGGAATTCTGTTTTCCCTGTTTGAGATGCAATTCAAATACACCCAGTAAAACTGAATACTATGTCTTTAAAACTGGCTCCTGCGTGCCACAGAAAGGAACACCGAGTCGCTTTTCTATTAAGTTCCTCTTGGAGTGGAATGATAACACAACTTTCTTTTCTTCCTCATCCCCCTTACCTTCTTTTTTCTCATTATAAACAAGGAAGTGCCAGCTGCCCTGGGTAACACCACAGGTAGATATTAAAAAAGGAGACAGCCATTATTTAGTGGCAACAGGAATATAAATACATGCACTAACCTATAAACTGGTGTTTACTTCAGGAAAGTAAGTCATATTTTTCCTCTGATTGCCATGCTGTCAGTTTAATGCAGCGTAAATAAACAGTAGGTGCATGATAGCTTTAAGTAGAAAGTGTTCATTCCACAAGAGAAGCAGATTA